>KK118160.1:500763-522731 GCA_000611955.2 Stegodyphus mimosarum | reverse complement strand
TTCATTTAAAAAATTTAAAAAAAAATACAAAATATTATTATTTTTCCAAAATTCTTTTTTTAAAAGGTGTCGAAAGGATTAAAGTTCAACGTGTCCAAAAATCAAAGGAAAATAAACAGCACATTTTTTAAAATAAGTTTTTTTAAAAAAAATTCCGCGGAAAATGTGTTAAGCTCACCTTCCTAAATAAATTCGTATTTAATCGATTTATTGAAATACGAAATTTATTTTAAGTTCGTAAAATAGCTAAGTGTCTACGCTTCACGACGATGTAAAAATGAAATGTATAGAGTAATATCTCGCTTTCCTGTAGCCCATTATGTCTCAAAATGACGCGATTTGGTCACATAACATAAAATAAAAAAAAATTCTGATTCGATTTTCGAAAAAATCGCTTCGAGGTGCACTGGCTTTTGTGTAGATACACATATGTACCAAATTTCGTGGCCCTGGGTCTATTAGCTTACTCGCAACACGCACGCACACTCTTTGTTTTATTATATGTAGAGATATATATAATATACACTCTAAGACAAGACGCACCAAGAGGAAGTTATCCGAATGAGGAGAAAATCGGTTAATTTGATGTACATAGAAATATATGATTACAGTTTCAGAAAATTGCATGATTCATTCAAGAGAAAGAGCTTCACAAAGTGAGCAAGTCAATAACTCGTTGGTACACCTCTGGCCCTTAAGCAAGCAGTTACGGCTTGGCATTGACTAATAGAGTTGGCGGATGCCCTCCTACAGGATATTGTGCCAAATTCTGTTGAATTAGCGCTTTAGATTGGCAAAATCCCGTGCAGGTTGGAAGGCCCCGCTCATAATGCTCCACACATTCTGAATGGGAGAGAGATCTGACGACCTTGCTGGCCAAGGTAGTATTGGGCAAGCGCGAAGACGAGCAGTAGAAACTATCGACGTGTGCGGGTGAGCTTTTTCTTGCTAAAATGTAAGCCGAGGAGGGCGTAATATGAAGGGCAACACAACGGGGCGTAGAATATCGTCTGAGCTGTAAGGCTGCCGCGGACGACAACCAAAGGGGTCCCGCTATCAAATAAAATGGCACCGTATACCATCACTCCTGGTTGTCGAGCCGTATGGCAGGCGACATTAGGCACAGCGCTGTCCGGGGCGTCTCTAGACACGTCATCGCTGGTCATCGGGCTGAGTTCGAAGCCGGATACATCACTGAAGACAATTCTGCTCCAGTCAGTGACATTCACAACGACTTTGCTGTGTATTTATTTTTACTTTAGAAATCTATAGAACTGACGACACGCTGTGCTTTTATAAAACAGATAGATAATTGAGAAAGATTTAATCTGTTTTTTCTACTATTCCTACATTATGTTGTTTTTCTGCTTTACTTTTATAATGCTGTGATATCGATATTCAGTCCTGAAATAATTTTTATATCCGATGAATATTTTGAAAGAGGAAAAAAAAACACATTTTGAACATAAACGATCTATGTATCATTTCTCATATTTTATTTTAATATAATATTTTCATTTGGTAATTTTGAATATTTTGCATTCAGTCTTCATTTATTGTTCAGGTTCATGAAAATGTCCTGATGCTTATTTGCATGCTCTGCGTAGTTATTTTTAAAATAATATTTCAGTACTGATAATTTCTCGTTCTCACTGGATAGCTCGAGCTTACAGATAACGTAGAAAATAGCTGGTTCCTGTTATCAATTCTGAACGCGTAATTGTGATATTTTTATAAAACTTTTTAATCTTTGTTAAGTAAATTGACCGTAACTTGAAAATTATCTACATTTGTCGTAAACATGAAAGGAAACTTTGAAGGATGTTATTTTACTTAAAAAAAAAGTGGAAAACCTCTTATAAGATATTTAAGTTCTATGTCAGATGCGTGTACAAATTTTTCCATCTTGACTGAAATGTGTGCATATGATGAGTTGCAAAAGTGGAGCCATTTTAGCAGAAGTTGGCATAAGAAAAAGGTTGCGATCGAGGAGAGGTCATAGGAAATTTAACTGGGTAAAGCATTTAAGGCCTTTTTATTCTGTTGCTGACGCATTCCTGGAGTACTTTGTAAAAGAAAGCTGTCTCATATGGAGAAACGTTAAGTCTGCTATAAAAGAAAGCTATTTCATATGGAGAAACGTTAAGTCTGCTCATGCAGCCAGCCAGCTGAACTCTCAGAATTTGATTTGGGTAAAGTTACCACTTAAGCCTGATCCATCCAATACACTATTCCTGGTTGATCCATGGCCGGATTAAGACAAGGTGGGAGTTTTAAACAACCCACTTTCCAGCGTCCAAACGACTTGACCGCTTGCTTTCATGGGGGTAAGGCATGAGCAATTGTAGGATTATTTTTTACAAGCAACTGTTAAATCTAGGATCCTGAGTCTTGTTCTCGTACAATTAGGTAGTAATCAGGGATTGCGTTAATCTGTTTTCATCTTTAGTCAGATATTAGTTAAAAATCTTTAGTAAGTAGCAAAAGAACGTATAAATGAGTCTGTTTCGAATTTAACATCCGAATATCCGTGTGAATCTTCCCAAAAGCAATTTAAAAAAATTAATGTGCGTAGTTGTAGGAAAAGGAATCAGCTTTTTTTCTCACAAACTTGTAAGCGTAAATGCATTAGAAATTAATTGGTTACTTTCATCAGTTAAATGGGAAGAGAGTTTAAATACTAATACCAGCGTATTATTCCCAGCATGTTAATTACGCAAGTATTTATCTGTATAAATCTACTGAAGATAATGATGTGTATGACTTGTAACATCAGTCATTTTGTAAAAAAAATAGTATATCTTGGTAATTTAAAACTACAATTCACTTTTCAGAATAAATAATGTTAAGAAATTCAGTAGATCTGAATGAAGTAACCTCCAGTGGCTTTACGTCTAAGGTATGTTAATTGAGGAACTGAAATACGTAATTGAAAACAGCAGAAAATGAAAAACTATTTGGTAATATTAATCATGCTAAATATATCATATGCATTTTATCAATACCCAAGCTCTGAGATATAATATATATAGGTTTTGAATTATGGATCTAAAATTATAATAAAATGCAGTAAAAACGAAATAAGAATAGTTCTTCCGCTACTTTACTTCTTCCATATTACTTATTTCTACAGTGATCACTAGTGCTATATAACGTTCCCTTTCATGTAAGACAACTAACACCTATCTGTCGTATTTCAGTGGGATGTAGTAAATAAACATGATTGCGGGAAAATGATTAAGCCGAGAAATGATTACGCACTAAAATTAAGCAATATACATTGCTTTCAACATAAACACAGTACATTTAACTCTTTGAAGGGCGGTGATTACCTACAGTAATCATCTTTTCTATTGAACCTTTTACTCATTCGTGTTTCAAGACTGACCCTTTCTGAAGTTCCCTTCTCACTAGATGGCAATCAAGCCAATCAAGAAACATAAGCCAGTATTTGATGCAGTAATTCGCCTTCAAGAAAATAAACATCAACCATCGAGGACAACATCGCGACGATGTGCACTCTGCAGCATTAAGTAAATGCCTGTAAGAACAATGTGGGAAATGCAGCACATGCAAAGTTGCACTCTGCTTGAAAACTAAAAACTGTTTCCATGAGTACCATAGAGACTGATTTGTAGGGATGTGTTTTGTGGGCGGAGGTCACTGACACTAACCACCAGAAGTGGTCATTTTTTTCACGCGCCTTGGACAAAATATGTGTAAATTGTTGCAAATAATTTCGCTGTAATACCTGATATAGTAAATAAAACAAGAGTTTTGCTGAAGAAGTTAGTTGCCTTTTCCTGCCCCTCAAGGCATAAAAGTCATTAACTCCATTCACAACTGTTTCACAAGGCTTGAGCCGTAGCCATCAGGAAACGCAAGATGTGCATATGGAAAATCGGTCGATGACTAGCGAAATCATCGACCGATTTTTGTTTCGCTATGACTGGTGTTCTTACACCCATTGGTATACCAGTTGAAAAATTCAAAACCCTTAAACCAGCTTTAGTGACCTAACAAAGTATGGCTGTTTAGTAACGAAGATCGACTCAGACATTCTTCTGCCCCTCAAAGAGTTAAGCAGTTTTTAACAAGAAAGACATATTATTCTTTTCTTTGCTACTGGACTGAATTTTGCTTGAATTGAAGATACGACCTTTTGAAACTTGAAATGCATTCGTGGGGAGCGTCGGTTCCACTTGCCTCGTAGAACGATCGCATTATTTTTTTTTCTTCACGTTTTGTGAGTCTTGATGATGAAGCTTTGCACCATCTCTTATTCTTTTCCCCCCTGCCTCCATACCCAGTCTAGGCCCAAAGTGAAAATCAAATAATGAAATCCCTTAAAGCTAACAGCAGTACACGATTGAAAACAAACAGAAATTGATTCAATACAAATTACGATGGAATAACTTTTAGAAATGAAGTTAATTTCGCGGACATAGAGTTGTGGGCCGTGTGCGAAACATTGCTGTGTTGCCTAATTTCTATCTCAAACATACGTTAACTCGAAGCATATAATTCGATTCGAATTTTGTACCAGGCAATGTCGAAAATGGTGTGTCAGCAACCTAATTTGGGCACGATTAATGCGGTAAAAGAAACTCTATGAACGATAAATCGGTGAACGATAAATGCGAAAGTAGAATTTCATTCAGGACCGAAAATTGCATGAACGATAGATCATGATTCTACTTTATTTGAAAATCACATTTTAGAATTAACTCAAGATTTCTATGAAGTTAATTTTTTTATTACTTCGTTGTGCCAAGAAAAGGAAGTATTGTAATCGCGAACAATTTCGGGTATCGTATTTCAACGAAAATTTCCATTTTGATCACTCTTGATTCCATTTGAACGATGTTTTTGCGTACATGTGTACGTAGGGACAGAATAAGGACTCTTTTTCCCAAAACGGATTGTGAAATGGATTTACAATGGATTCAGAAGAGATTTTTTTTCTTGATGTCTGTACGTACGCATGTATGTATCTCGCATAACTTAAAAACGAGTAGTCTCAGAACGTTGAAATTTTGTATGTAGGACTGCTATAACATGTAGATGTGCACCTCCCTTTTGGTTGCAGTCGGTCGCACCATATATATACACATACCCACTCTGTTATTCGGCTAGGTGAGCTCAGTTTTTTTATTCTTATATGTTGAGGAATTATATATTTTTTGCTTTTTAAGTGCTTGAATTGTGTTGTTCTTAATTTCCGGTTAAGGTGTCTTTTTGCCTTTAGTTAATCTCCATGTAATAGTTGTAGAATTATCAATAATTTAGAAGTTGTTTAAGTGCAACTAAGCCTAACAGAGCAGCCGTATTTGTTTAGATTGGAAACTTAGCAGGATAGTGAATTAAGTTAGTTTCTGCACCTTCAATATCTTTTTTCCGAGTGGAGCCAAAAGTGCACTGAAAAGTCTGCCTTCTTGCCTCTGGCCGAATTGCTTGTTTTTGCGTAGAAACTCTAATTTTAAGTGTAAAAATTGTTTTTTTAATTGTTTTAACTGTATTCGATGTTTTATGTTTTTCTATACTCTTCAATTTTGATTGAAAGTATTTGAAGAGATTTCATGTATTTTTGCCTTCTCGCGAAGTGAGAACTGAACTGATTGAATGAGAAATGTATCTCTACCGAAACTGAAGGAAATAAATTAAAATGAAATTTAACAAAAAATGTGTAGAATTTATTAGGCCGTACAGGATAGTCATGTTTTATCCACATCAGATTTTTTTAAATTGTTTCTTAAGTTCCATCCTCACTAGATGGCAATCAAGAAACATAAGCATTTGAAAAAAGTTGATTAAAAATAAAATCATGCGTCCATATGATTACATTTTACAGATAGATTTTATTAAGTAATTGAGATCACGAGTAAATCTGTAAACGAAATACCTAAAATATTTTTTTCTAATTTTTGTTTAAATTAGAAATGCTCAACAATACTTAGGTCTTTTTCTTTTCACAAAATTCCGGTAGATTTCTCTCGATTGCTGAAAATGGGTGCTATTGAAGGATTTCTTAAAAATTGCTTTATTTGCAGAACTGTACCTGTTGGTAAGTGGGAAAAATTGCAAGTTTTATAGATACGATATTTCTAGTAAAAAATATAAAAAATTCTTTGTGAAATAAAAAGAAATTTACTGTTTCCTATGCATTTTATCAATCATTCGAAATTTTATCCCCCAAACTTGGCAGCATTTGAAATTCTCTCCTTGTGTATTTTGCGTGCTAAATCTTTGCATAATGTAAACATATATAAGCATTTGGTAACGCTGTTAAACATTCGGAAGCAAAGAATTCGTTGCAGTGTTTGATATAAAACTAAAAACTTGTGATTTATTAAAAGTAAAGTGTGAGAAAGCGAAATAAAAATCCTGGCAATTTTTTGCTTGGGGGGAATTCGGAGATCTGATATCATATTGAATGCATAAGTTAATGAGTTCGATGAAAACGGCCTGGTACAAACTGGTTTTAAGACCTAAAGCTGGTTTCCATTATCTTTTTCCGTTTTCATTTTTTTCCCGTTTTAAAATTCGTACACGTTCTGAATAATAAAGTTGGGAAAAAATGCATATTGTTTATCATATTCTGTACTTATTTTAATGAAAAAATATATGATTATAGATAATCATTTAAATTTGGTGTTCACATTTTGATCTAATAAAAGAACAAGTTATGACTATACTTGAGTACAGTTTAATTGCTTTTAAGTTTGGTATGAATGCACATCGATAGTGCGGCAGCTTAATAATGACACTGATGCTAGATTAAAAATAATGAATTATTGTAGAAGATAACCAAACTTTATGTATTTTGTTTAATTAAATTTCTTTTTGGTCTAGGACAGGTTTCGGCGGATTTTAGTATCGGTCGCTCTGCGACGTAATGTTACAAAGTCGACCGACGTATCACCCTAAAACAACCGTAGAAATGCATTAATATATGTTATGTATTAGCATTTTAACATATTGCAATAAATTATATAAATATTCTAAATAGAAATAAAATCAAAAACTATACTTAACAAAATTTAGTTTTATATGTGTCAGATAAGTTTTTTGTGGACTCGGAACAAAATGAGAAAATTTTGTTAATATGTCAACCCAAACGCGAAGAACAGAGAGCATACCACTTTTCTCAAACAACAAACTACAGTTTTTTATTGAAATGTGATCCACGAGTTTTATTTAATCCGACCCTCACATAATCTCATTTCCTGTGCTTAACAGTTTTCTTTATGAAGGGATGTAAAAATAACAGAAGTTAGAATTTTAAGAGTTATAATTTTTGCCTATTTAAAAATTCATTTTTATATGATCATAATTACTGTATTTGAAGTCGCTTAAATTGCTGCTTAAAGTCCTACCGCGTCCCGCATGTGGCATATATTCCATAAACTGTCGACGGCTGCCTAGACTCTAGATCAGAAAAATACATTTTAAATGGTGATTTGGGCAATAGATGATAAAAACAGCTCTAAATGCAGCGGAATAAGCTTTGGTGTCCGAGCTGTCGAATGAATGTGAATAAGGGCAATTTCGTTAAAAACATAGAGGTACATTACTCTTGATATTCGAGCTTCACGCTGCATATTTTGTAATTTTAATTTCGACCATTAAATGTTTTTAGCTTTCGGAGAAATTGCCTTATTTTTACTTCCTTGTACGAAATAAAGGAAGTATTGTAATCACGAAAAATTCCAGGTACCATATTTCAACGAAATTATCCATTTTGACGGCTATCGAATGCAATTTAACAATTATTTTGCTTGACATCTGTACGTAAGAACAAAGTAAAGGACTCTTTTTCCCCAAACGAATTATAAAACTGATTTAAAATAGATTCAGAAGCGATTTTTTTCGTGCCGTGTAAGTACGTATGTTGTATCTCGCGTAAATCAAAAATGAGTAGCCTCAGAACGTTGAAAATTTGTATAGAGGACTGCTATAACATGTAGTTGTGCCCCTCCCATTTTGATGGCAATCGGCCGATTTATATATATATACACCTACTCTGTTACGCGGCTCAGTAAGTTCATTTTTTTTATTCTTATATGTTGGTAAACTGTGAAGTTTTTGCTTTAAAAATGGTCGAATTATGTTGTTCTTATCTTCCGGTTAAGGTTTTATGCCTTTAATCTGCATGCTGTAGTTGTAGAATTATCAACAATTAAAAAGTTTAAGTGCGGGTAAGCCTAATTTTTTTTTGCCATAGCAGCCATATTTTTTTACATTTGAAACTGAGCAGAGTAGTGAATTATGTCATTCTGCATCTTCAGTGTCTTTTTGCCAAGTGAGACCAAAAGGAAACTTTTAGTTTTGTGCACCGAAATATATGCCTTCTTGCCCACTTAATTGCTTATTTTTGCGTAGAAACTGTAAATTTAATTATAAAAATTGTTTTTTAATTGTTTTAACTGTACTTGGTGTTTTATGTTTTTTATATCTCAATTTTTAATGAAAATATTTTTAATTTGTATGTGTTTTTGCCTTGCCGGGAAGTGAGACTGAATTAATTGAATGAGAAATGTATCCCTAATAAAATTCGAGGAAATGGGTTTAAATGAAGTGTAGGAAAAATGCGTATAATTTAATATTACGTACAAGAAGCCATGTGGTGTACACATAGGTTTTTATTACTTTCGTTTTCTCTCGATACTGCGCTCGTGACGGTCATTTGGGCTTCTTTTAATGGCAGCAGTCGTGCCGTCTGTCAAGACAATGCGACACATATTCAATCTCATTTATTTTACCCTTTAAAATAACTACTCGGAGATATGCCGTTGACAGTAGGCATTCTTCGAATTTCAAATAGAGATACATAATTTATAGCTGATAAATGCTATTAAAAACTTATAATCATGGATTTTGCTTACTAAATCGTAAGAAATCATGAGGGATTCCAGAATTAGTGAAATTTTAAAAGGACTAGAATGAAATGTGTTTATTACTGTCTGGTATGTAAGTTTTACAAGTCTTCGCATTATATAGGAAGGTCTCGCTAATGATTTTGGCCAGCTTTCACTGTTCTTCCAACACGCCATGCAAAGTTTTGAAAAGAGCGTGCTTTGCAGTTTTCTTCCCTTAATCTATTCCACCTATCAAGAGCGAAATTTTTTATATATTTTAAGTTCACAGATGTAGGTGGCTACTTAATTTCTCTGCTTTGAATATCGCAGAATATTCATCTATCAAGTCGGCAGAGTGTGGACAATCCTTCAAAATGAATTAAGGCTTTTGGAAAACCTTTCGTACTGATGAAAGATTCCGTGCTTGTATCTAACAACTGCCAAGAAACCGCATGGGAACCCTTGGAGATGAATATATATGTTTAGTCATCACAAGGCTGTCTTACTGTGTGAGTTTCACACTGTGACGGCAGATTTAGCGAATGTAAAATTATAGATTTTCAATGCCTGTAAAATTCCAGATTAAATGGGCGAGAATCAGATAAGCTGAATTTTAACTTACCATTGGAGACCGTACAATCCCACTGGTCGTATATTCAAACTTAATATTGTCTGCGCCAGTTCGGATGGGAACTTGTATAAAAGATTATGATTGTGAGCGGGGGTATGGGGCAAGGACTTATTTTATTATTATTATTTTGCGTAAAGACTCCATTGTTAAGTTTCAGTGTCCAGATTTCAAAAGCAAACGAGAGTTTCGAGACATCTTTGTCTTATTGTCTATTGCTGAAGGCAGAGAGCAGCAACACGAGTTAAGGGTCGTTCCTGCTTGTTGAGTTTAGGTTTGTTTTACTTCGATTTGTCAATTTTAGGCCGTTTTATCCCAGCTTTCTGATCACAGTTCGGGTTTAGAACTGTTCGGAAAAAGTGAAGGTAGCTCCGTAGAAGCTTTCAGCCATCTCTTGATTCCAGCTTCTTATTGCCCTGTTTCAATTCTTCCACTTCTCACGAGTTCACTTCCTTGCGAATAACTGCACGAGTACTTACGAGTACATTCTCACTGTTCACTTACGAGTATAGAAGTGGTAAAGAAATTTTTCTCATAATTTGTCAAATATAAGCTTCGTCTTCAGGTATGCTTTTCGTGAGGACAGGTAATGAGATCACTTAATTTGATTGTTTCGACAAAGATCAGAACAATTTTAATTCAATTTTATTCAGAGTTAGTTACCTACTTTAAAATTATTTTAGAACATGGTTAAAGAAACGGTAAAGGGAATTTGACTGCGAGTTACATACATGAGGTGCGCTGGGCAACTATAATAACCCTAAAGCCATAAGTAATGCAGTTCTTTGCCTTTGGAAATAAAATCGTTTGCCTTTGGAGTGTATAAATTTTATGAAATTTAAACGCGTTTCTACTTTGCTTTCTCGCAGCTTATTAAGTATTCCGTGGATGAAATTTTTTACTCTTACGGTTAATTAAGATAACTCGCAGATTTTACTAGATTAATATGAAACGTTCAAGTGAAAAAACTTTTATAAAACCAACGCAGCACATCTTTTGATATTCGATTATAAAATCCTTTATTTCAATGGTTTATATCGCTTAAAAATCAACTTAGTGATTCAACAATCTTACCGATTACGTGTACTTTTACTGCCTTTTTTATCGTGTAATTATACTGCTATTTAAACATTTTGAATAACGAATGGCTATTTAATTTTCATGTATGTTTTGGAATTTGAGTCTCTTTCCCATGGAAATTTTGCTGTGTCGTTACTTTCAAACGTCTTCAGCAATCTTCGATAGATGTAAACAAGATGCCTATTCTCACCGCATTCTTAAGACGATATTTTTTCCTTTGCAGAACTAAGTATGGAGATCTGAAAAGGAAACTGAAGTTAACTACCAAGTACTTTCCTTCCCGTGTTTTATCCCACATGGTATCTGCAATGCAAATGCAACACTGAAAGATCGATTTCTGTCTCCAACAAAGGCAAGTTTGAAATTAAGATTTTTGTGTTTTAATTAAAATCAAGACAACAATGTATTTCGGTCAATGTAAGCGGAAGGGAAGTTGCATTTTTAAAAACTTAAAGGTGTTTCGTTTGTAATATTTCATTTTTCTGATTGGTATACTTGTGTATATTTCTCTTATTTCTTTTCGTGTATTAGCCTTCGTTACTGGTCTCATTTTCCATAAAAGCTTTATTCCGTGTATAATGTTGCCGACATTTAAAAACACAATATATCTGTAAATTTATGTGTAATTCGATTTTGCCGTTTCAATAAAACGAATTTACTTGAAATTTAATATGCCATCGATAATCCTTTAAGTTATCAAGCACCATTCTGAATTTCCACGTTCCCCGGGAACAGCCAACATGTTCTAGAGCCTGGCAGATACTACATTAAATACATTAAAATTTTAAAAATTGCTATTACCTGGACATTGGCTATATAACGTTTGTATAAAATATCCCATATTTTTTTGTACCTGAAAAAAAAAACAGAGAAACTACACACAAAATTGCGTTAGTTTTGGGTGCATTTAAGTAATTTTATTATTATTATTTTATTATATTTAAGTAAGCAAACATTCCGTATTTCAACGGCAGGCTATCGATAGGGATCCGAAAAAGTGTACACAGGAACTACTGCATCGATAAACTTGTCATTTTCAGCATATAAAATGTATGTATTATGATGCAGTGAAGTAATGCATAACAAATGCAGATTTCGTTTAGTGAAAAAATTATATATGTGCTTCAGTTTGATCAAGCATATAGTTCTCACCCATTTGAACTTGCTTATACATTTATATAATTTTTCTGTAATTTTATGATAGTCATGACACGTAAAACTATTTCGTTATACAGTTGCGTTTGGTGCAAATGAGAATAATTTTTCGGCTGAAATTTAAGGATAGTGATTTGTAACGCAGCATCTAATGCAGATCCATACGCGGCTTTCGGCACGTAGAGTACAAGGTTTGAATAGAGTGTATCTGTTGCTATGGATAGCACAGCCTCAAAATTCAACAATTCTAATAATTGTTTCGTTCTTAAGAAATAGAAATTAGTCATTAGAGAGAAGCGCAGCATACGGGAAAAGTTTTTTGAGGATGAATTTCTCGAGTAGTTTACCTAGCCCTGAAAAAAGGCTAATGAGTCTGTATTTTTTCAGCTTTTTCTGATCTTTGCCAAGTTTTGGGAGAAGAGAAATAACTGGTTTGCATGATTTCCGGTAATTATAGAGAATCATAGTGAATGGTAGAGCAAGTATTAAAAGTACGTGCAAGCTTAGTGATGATGTTCCTCGGAAGTCATATAATGGGTTCCAGCATCCGATCTAGGCACCTTACTTGGATTTATTATTTTAATAATATTGTTTAATTCTCCTACTTTATTCAAGTCAGTCATGTTGCTTGCCTTGGAAGCAGAGAACCAGGCTAATTTATTCTCAACATGAACTATGAAATCATTGTCGTTGGTCTTGCTATGAGTGACATTTGAGTTTCGAGAAACCTGGCGAAAAGTTCAGTTTTAATTTTATTAAAGAGTACTACGTCATGCCATTTGAATGGGTTTATTGCATATGCTTTTTCTCTTTCGTGAATCTCTATTGCAATTCATCTTATGTAATAGTAACCTTTTAATAACATTTTTCTCTTTATATGGTGCTTGATTTGGTTGCTGTTTGAATTTTATTAGCTCAGTTTCTCCCTTCGCACAAACATACAAAATATTTTGTGTACCCGTGTCACCTGATTATCTTGCTGGTTATTGCCTAGTCTATTTCGTAGACGCCTTCAAGTACAAAGCGCAAATTTTCGGACGAGTTCAGTTAAGTTCTCGCAGGTGACAACTAAAGAAAGGTTATTTTGCTTTAAATTATTTAATATATGAATTTTTACGAGGCACCAGTAATCCTGCTCACTTAAGGACGCAAAAAATGCTGCAGTCGGTACTGGTTTATGTCATGTCTCATATTTTGTTCATTTACAAATAACTTTCGCCAGTCTTTTCAACAGTGAATAGATAATTTCGAGATAAAAACGCGATCAAAAAACCATTGGAGATTTTCTCTAAAATTTTAATTCTGCGGGAGTGAATAAGGCATGGATTTTCTGTGAGCAACATAAATGGGAAACGGTTTATATTGGAAACACCAATTAAAAAAAATCATGAAAATCAACCATATGCGTGCTATGCTGTAAGTTAAAATTCAATGATCAAATGAAGCAGTTTTGATAAAGCCTGTGGTTTTTGCTGGATTCTTCGTAATACATACAAAAATGTTAAAATTAATTTTTGACAAAATGAACTTTCTAAGGGTTCTTTCATTTTAAGCTTTTATTTTTGTTTCAGAATTCTTTTTATTAAATACCTAAGTGGCTAAGGCACAGAATTAATGATTCTAAAGTTTTATATAAAATATCCTTATTGACTTCTATTAATCATTGGTTTTCTTGTGGGGACGTTACATACTACACACCAGAACTCTGTTGGCGCTGCTGCGGTTAGAGAAATAACTTAATCTATCACTGGATTAAACATGAGAGAGAGAAGACTTTAGCGATTACTCTCTTAGACGTTTGGCCTTGGACGATGATAATTATTTTAAAAATTGATGGAAATGTATGAGAAACAATACATCTTACGTCAGTGTCAAAGATCGTGAACTTACGTATCTTAGTTCTTTAAAAGAGTTCTAGGAATGTACTGAGTTAATGTCCTTTTCATTGAAATAATTATTACGGCACGGTTCTTCTTTGCGGGGGAATTAACTGTTTTAATTCACATAATCAATCAATAAGCAATATTTGGTTCACATATGAGCAAAACTACGAAAGCTCCAGCAATCAGCCAGTTCACGAGGAATAAAGCCCCGTGATCTACAAGTTACAAGTTCTCAGAGGTATTATCAAGTTGGCCACGTGTGGTGCTTTAAGAAGACTGAAACTGAATGGGTTTTGAGTTGATAATCTTGAAAACCGATGCCTATAACCAGAATGTGATATTTCGCATTCGCGAGGTCAGTTTCAAGTCCCGGCGGGGCCATTGCTCATTTTTCACGTCTCCTGAAAAAATTTTTTAAAAAAAAAAAAAAAAAAAAAAAACCTAATGACTGTACAATATGGCCTCGTTCAACTGAATTTAGATAAACTCAGTTTTATGTAACGCTTAAAACAGTCTGCATATATGGAATTATATAATTTATCTTCGTATGGCATTTATGTGTCACATCGGAGCTCACTTTAGTATTACAGTCTGTGATAAATCTTTGTAAAGTTCAGTGGTCAGCGGTCGAGAGGAACAGATGACTAGAGAAAATATTCAAGGAGAGCTGTAAATAAAACCAAAAAGGAAATTGAATAAAAGAAAAAGATACTTATTTACACCTTCAATGCCGTTCACTTTATATATTCTACTTAAGATTTTCGACGTGCCGGGGATTTCTTGAGTTACTTCGTTTTCGTTTTCATATGTTGTTTTTTAGTGTTTTCGAAAAAGTTTAAAAAAATAACAATAATAAAGCAGAGTTGCTTTATAAATAGAGGGGGAAATAATTTTTGAATGTTTTTCTTTTTTAAGTATGAGTAGGATTTTTTCTAGCACATATGTTTTTCAGTAAATTTTAGTAATATTGCTTTTCTTAAGAAATCTTTTCATCAGAATGAAGTCTTTCAATTTTTCATATTATGATACGATATTTTACGTTTGTGTATTAATTATTGATACTTTTCAGTCATTTTGTTTCTTTAAAAATAATTGTTACGAATATTCGTAAAGGATTTTTCAAGCCAGGCGCGTGTAAAATAATCGCTAATGAAAATGACATTGGTACAATTTTGGTATCTTTTGTAGAATGAAACATATAAGTTTCTAATATCCAAACGACACTGCGGAGGAAAAGCGCTACGTTGAGGAAGTAGTATATTAGGGAACTACAAATATATCATCTTGTAGAGATATTAGGTAATTTTTGAAAGGAGAAGAGATGAAAAATAAGTAGTGCCCTCGCCGGGACTCGAACCACGGACTCCAATACGCGCCGAGTTTGCTGACCACAAAAGCATGCTAAGAAGGCTGGAGAAATACCTTATATACTCTCCTTTTAAATGGCGGCTGGGGATTAGGGAACCCAATCGCCAAATCATGGTGGTGGAGAATCATCATCCACCAACTTTTGTAGTTCGGACGCCACTGTAGAGACATTAGGTAATTTTTGGAATTAGGAGAGGTGAAAAATGAGCAGTGCCCTCGCCGGGACTCGAATACGCGCCATTATACCACGAAGGCATGCTAAGAAAGCGGCAGAAATACCTTATAATGAGTCACAAATTTACTTTGGGCATTATCATAATCGCCATATTCCTGATATTACATAGTGTTAATTTCAAGACTAGTATTCAATGATGCTCTAGTAGGCTTGTAAGATTCGTTTCAATTAGAAGTGTTAACAGCCGATAGATGGCATTGTAAAACAAAAGCCGCCGATAGGGGGCGTACGATAGCAATCGAGAATCGGGAAGCGAGAGAATGTAACGGAGATTAAGAATGTTCCGTAATGATATGTATATATGTATATATTTACTGCAATAAAAAAGAAATTATAAAATGCAAGAGGTATCCCAATTGAATGAAAAGTGAAAGCTCAACTTACCCTAGCCATCCTGGGATTAATAACGGAGATTAAAGCTAACATTTCAGAAGTGGGATTATTAATGCAAGCACGCATTGAATAATGACCTCGCGTACCATGAGCGTGGAAGAAGGGGTAAGTTTCGTTTCTTTTAAAAAAATTTGAATGCATGTGAACTTGTAGAATAATTCTAACAGAGTATAGAATTTAGAAGTATAGAATTATATTATTAGTTAATATTATGGATGAGAATACAAAGAAAGCTTTAGATAAAGCAAAAACGAAACGTAAAACTCTAAGAAGGTTAACAACACAAGTAATTAAGAGAATATCGGAATTATTGGAACAGGACATTGTCGATACAAAATCATTAGAAGAATGTGAGATGAATCTACAAGAAAAAGCAGATCAGATATTTAAGTTAGATCTAGAAATTGAAAATTTAATTCCTGAAGTATCTGATCTCGAAACAGAAGTCGAGAATAATCAGGAATACAGAGAACGTATCATCTACGCGAAATCGAAAGTCAAGAATTATCTCCAGAATTCAGATAGAAATAAGGCAGATTTGTCGTTGAAGAATAATTCTTCACTTATTTCGAGTAGTGAACCAGACAAACCGAGAATAAATTTGCCGAAACTTCATATAGAACCGTTTGAGGGTAATTTAGAGAAGTTTCAGGAATTTTGGTCACAGTTTGATAATGCGATTCACAGTAACGAACGCTTATCTAAAGTAGATAAATATAATTATCTTAAAGCTTTCTTGAAAGGACCAGCCTTAACCAGTATTCAAGGACTATTAATATCGGAAAATAATTATGATTTAGCAGTTGAGTTGCTTAAAGAAAGGTACGGAAAAAAAGAAATTATTGTAAGAGCTCATATTAACAATTTGTTAAATTTAAGTGCAGTAAAATCGGCATCGTATTTGAAACAGTTAAGGGAATTATACGATACGATAGAAATCCAAGTACGGGGTTTACAAACTCTTGGTGTCGAACTGAATTCATATGGAAGTTTGTTGTTTCCATTACTAACCAAACTTATTCCAGATTCCATTGTGCTAGAGTTTTATAGACAGCATGAAAACGATGATTCTTGGAATGTAACAGAATTATTAAAGTTTCTTAGAAGAGAAATAGAAACGCGAGAACGAACATTTTTGTTTCGTCAAACAAGGGAAAATAATGAATCAGTTAAAAGCATAGACTATAAACTGTCAACTAATAAATTTTCGGAAAAGGGGAATAGATTCCAGAAGTTTAAAGGAAAGCAACAGGATTCGTTTCCTAACGCAACCGCACTGAGCACATTCCAGAAAGTTTGCATTTTTTGCGATAATTCTG
Organism: Stegodyphus mimosarum; assembly: GCA_000611955.2. NCBI lineage: Eukaryota > Metazoa > Arthropoda > Arachnida > Araneae > Eresidae > Stegodyphus > Stegodyphus mimosarum. Next base: position 505,812 of record KK118160.1, on the reverse strand, counting down.
AACACAGTTCTGAAAATTGTGATAAGGAACGCGAACAGAAATTAGAAAGTCTAAAACGAAATGCAAGATGTTTTTTATGCCTGCGAAAAAACCACATGGCCCGTTTATGTAAATTAAAAGAGCGCTGCTTGACATGTAATCGTAAACATTCTAGCTTGATTTGTGACGCCAAATGCCTCCCGCGTCAGACAGAGAGTCGCGAAGGAATGACGTATGACAAAATGAAAGATCAAAATAGTGTTGCAATGAATCATGATGGATTATCTGACGTTTCAACATATTTGAAGAAAGCAATAATTAACGACAGTGAACCGATTGAATGTTTGGTGGATACTGGAAGCGCTGTTAGTCTATTAAGATTTTCGGTATTTTCGAAATTACGATTGCCATTGCAACCGGAAACAAAAAAATTGTTTGGAATCGGGAGTGTAAATCACGCATGTACAACAACGTTGGGAAAAGTTCATGTTTCAATTCGAATCGACGAAATCCAAACAACCGCGAATTTGTTTATCGTACATGATGAAGTTCAGCCGTATGACCTAATTATTGGGAGAGATATTTTAAACGATCAAATGTTGGCTTATGGGAAAATAGGGGATTCGTTTAACATATGGTATGCTAGTAAAATTCCATTCGCACAATTGATGAACGAAACGGAGCGTAAGCACATTAAGTTATATTCTGAGGAACCAATAGAAATAAAAAGTAACACGATAAACTTTGTACGTTCTGTAACCCCAGATATAAATAATGGATTAATCTTATTTCAAAACAAGCATGGAAGTCCGGATTCAGTAATGGAGGTTACAAATGGTAGGGTAACAGTCCCAGTTATGAACATAGGACACAATAACATCAGATTAAAAGGAAATCAGTGTATCAGCAGGGTAATAGATATAACAGAAGATTTTGAATTAAAGAAAACAGACAATCCTAACATAAACAAAGATGAAGTACAAAACCATGTATTTTCCATTTCTCAAAATATTCGCCGAATAAAAATAGATGATATAAAATTTGACGAGGCAACTACAGATAGTGAAAGAACTGATATCTTAAAATTAGTAAATGAATTTAGGGATTGCTTTGCTCTTAATCTAAATGAATTAGGTTGCACGGACGTAATAAAAATGGACATCAAAGAAATTGACGGGAGTAAGCCTGTGTCTTCTCGCCCGTACAAAACGAATGCAGCTGAACGTAACGCAATAAAAGAAATTGTTAAGGAATGGAAAGACAATGGGATAGTTTCTGAAACTAGATCGCCTTACGCTAGTCCAGTGTTACTAGTAAAGAAGAAAACAGGGGAATATAGACTAGTAATTGATTACCGCAGACTTAATAATCAGACGATAAAGGATAAGTTCCCTTTGCCTCGAATAGATGATCTTTTAGAATGTTTAGGAGGATGTAAAATTTTCACTACTCTGGATTTAGCCCATGGCTATTTGCAAATACCGTTAAGTGAAGAAGCCAAATTAAAGACGGCGTTCATTACTCCAGATGAAACAGGACAGTTCGAAAGGATGACATTTGGGTTAGTAAATGCTCCTGCTGAGTTTCAGCGACTAATGTCGTATGTCCTAGGCCCCTTGTTGAATACTAAGGTGTTGTGTTATATGGATGATATACTTATTCCTGCAAAATCTTGGGAAGAGATGATTTTCAAATTAAAGGAGGTATTAGATTGCCTAAGAAAAGCAAATTTAACCCTGAAATTATCTAAATGTGAATTTGGGAAGAGAGAAGTAGATTTCTTGGGTTTTATTATAAACGAAGATGGTATCAGACCGGGCTCTAGAAAAATAAAAGCCATAACAGAATTTCCAGAACCAAAGAATGTACACGAAGTGAGAAGATTTTTGGGCCTGACTGGATTTTTCAGACGATTTGTGCCGAAGTACGCATTAAAAAGCGAACCATTGACCAGATTGACAAAGAAGAATCGATACTTTGAGTGGAAGCAAGAACAAAAGAAGTCGTTCGAACTATTGAAGAAACAACTGACTGATAAGCCCATATTAGCTCACTATCAACCGCATGCCGATACTGAAGTCCATTGTGATGCGAGTGCAGAAGGTTTGAGTGGAATCCTAATCCAACGTGATGAAGATGGAAAATGGCATCTTGTTTATTGCGTCAGTAAGAAAACAACAGAAGCAGAGAGAAAGTATCATTCCAGCAAATTGGAGTTAATGGCCATCGTGTGGACGTTGGACAGGTTAAGACAATTCTTAATCGGTATAAGATTTACAATTATTACTGATTGCCAAGCTCTTATATATATGAATGCGAAGAAGACTACAAATCCACAGATAGCCCGTTGGTGTAGTTTGATTCAAGAATACGATTTTGAGATAAAGCATAGGCCAGGAAAAAGACTGTCCCATATTGATGCTTTGAGCAGAGGTCCGGTAGCGGAAGCTGATGACACGATGACGAGGATAGCTGAAAATTTTGAAGTTTGCCAGTCCCTAACCGAAGAAGAGCAAATACTAATGATACAACATGCTGACAAAGACCTGAAAAGAATTATCGAAATTATCAAGAAGAAACAAGAAGAACGAACTGCTGAGGAGAAGCAAGTAATTAGAAATTACGTGTTCAAAAAGAATAGACTGTTTTGGAAAACCATAGTGGATGGAAAGGAAAGACTGCTGTATGTGATTCCTAAAAGCATGAGGAAGAGTGTAGTGGTGAAATTCCATGATTTATTTGGTCACTTTTCTGTGGATAGAACAGTTAGCAAAATTAAGGAATTATATTGGTTCCCAAGCATGAAACGATACGTACGAAGACACATATCAGCATGTATTGAGTGCCTTATGAATAAAGCGACAGGTGGCAAGCAACAAGGACTGTTACATCCCATAAAACCTGGTAAAAGACCGTTTGCTATTGTCCACATGGATCACTTGGGTCCTTTCGTAAAGAGTTCGAGAGGTAATCAAGAAGTATTAGTGATAATTGATAACATGACTAGGTTCGTGAGAATTTTTGCAGTTAAGAGTACTAGTGCTAAAAATGTTTTACAGTCTTTGAAGAATTTTGTTAATGATTTTGGACTACCGGAAAGAATAATAAGTGATAGAGGATCTTGTTTTACTTCTCACCATTTTAAGCAGTATTGTACAGATAACGGAATACATCATACTTTGAATTCTACCAAACACCCCCAAGCCAATGGTATGGTAGAGCGCGTCAACAGAACAATTTTAGGAACGATAATGACAAGTTTGGCTGACAAACAGCATAGAGATTGGGATTCGAAAATAAAAGAGACGGAAAGAAATCTTAACAACATGGTAAACAAAACTACAAATAAGACTCCATTTGAAATGCTATACGGGTATTCGCCCAGATTTAATGATGGAATACTTAGGATGTTAGCAGACGAAGATTCAGATACATGGAAAGACCCGCGAGAAATCCAAGAGCAAGCGCGAGGAAGAATTGAGGAACAACAAGCGAAAATGAAAGAGAGATTCGATGGGAAAAGGTGTCGTACACTAATCTTTGAGCAAGGAGAAATCGTTGTGATGAGATGTGCCCCTAAGGCTACGGGTCAACCTACCAAAACACAGCCAAAATATCGAGGTCCATTCATAATAACGGAAATATTACCTAGCGATACTTACAGAATAACTCAACTAGAAACGAAGAATCGAGGTCGCTACTTCACTACCACTGCTCATGTGAGCCAGCTGAAGCCATGGAGGTGCGATCCCAGCTCTGATGATGATGATGATGATGATGACGGCGACGATCAAGATACTGACCAGTTATCAAGCTTGATTCCTCGACGGAATCCAATCAGATCTGTCCGTAAGGACTGATGGAAGTGTTCTCCGCTGTGATTAAGGTGAGATCTTTCCTTATTTTTTTTTATGTTTATCTACGTATATTTGCTGATAGAAAAACCTCCAGAAACTTTGGAACATTAATTGACTTTGAACTCTTGAACATTAGCTAAAAGACTTTAGTGCATTCTTTGAACTGATCATTTTAGAACTGATAACAAATGAGTTATTTCATATATATATATATAACACATGGTTAGTTATAATTTACAGAAAATTTTGACTATTATGCTAATGTATCAAAAAAATATGTGAATTTATGTATGTGAAAACATTTTAGTAAGTTTATCATCATATCAAATTTTAGTATAATGTGTATTCTTCTTAGTGTATTAGTAATGTGTATTCAAGTTGAAATACACAAAAATGTGTTAATTATAAAACTGATTTGTATTCAGAACAATCGAGGACGATTGCTAGGTCAGAATGACCGAGTGTTAACAGCCGATAGATGGCATTGTAAAACAAAAGCCGCCGATAGGGGGCGTACGATAGCAATCGAGAATCGGGAAGCGAGAGAATGTAACGGAGATTAAGAATGTTCCGTAATGATATGTATATATGTATATATTTACTGCAATAAAAAAGAAATTATAAAATGCAAGAGGCATCCCAATTGAATGAAAAGTGAAAGCTCAACTTACCCTAGCCATCCTGGGATTAATAACGGAGATTAAAGCTAACAGAAGCTTTGCTTGACGTTAAAATCCGTCCTGTATTCTCTTGCTGTTTCATTTGCTTTTACCAGAACATGTAAATAAGAGAAGTTTAATTAGGAGTAATAATCTAAGTTAACAGAATAAGAACTGGCATCACCAATCACTTTAAAGCGTACCCCTTGTTTTGTATCCGATGGGAGCAGTGATTCTCTGAGTTGGCGAGTTTTCCTTTTGATATTTCATTTCAAGTAAGGGAACATTCACACGATGATCTAGTCGACATTCACACGATGATCTAGTCGGCATTAATTGCGTAGCCTTAAGACGTAAAAATCATGAACTACGTTCATATCTGTGTAAATAGAATTGAAACCGTAGCCAATCAGGAGAAAGCAAAGATGCGATGCGTTAATGTTACGCTGACGCAGCGAAATCGTCCTTAATGTCAGTTAGTATTTGCTTTGCTGTGAACGGTGGATTCTTATGGCAGGTTCGCATAAAATTGAACAGGGAGAACATTTAGGCAA
>KK118160.1:472361-500736 GCA_000611955.2 Stegodyphus mimosarum | reverse complement strand
AAAAAAAAAAAAAAAAAAAACATCCTTATACCAATTTCTGTGACGTAGCGAAGTTTGGTTGCCTAGCAACAAAGCTCGAACTCATGACCGGAAAGCCCTCGTCTAAACAGTCTGAAACATCATGACTGAACCAGGTGGTAGGTACAGATTAACTATTCAATTGCAGAAAACTTGAATTTACATGGTATTTGTTATTCGCCCTAGAGCGGAAATAATTTTTTTCCAACTTTTATTTCCCACTTCGAGTTGCAATCTAAAATAAATTTTATACTATTCTACCATTGTGTTCATTCAGTTCATAGAAAGTGCAGTGAATCCGGAACGTAAATTCGTCCGCTTTATTTTTATTTTGGGGAGTCTGTATACATGCTGTTAGGATTTTCGGGAATGAGAAATGGAAAAGTCAACTCTGCCCAGCCGTATTCAAATCAAGAATCTCCTGTCTGAATGGGGGGGTGAGGGGTAAGAAGGGATAATATCTTAACAAGAAAAAGTATCTTTTTACCTTTCAAAACAGTAATATATCAGCAGATTTGTAAGGTCAAGATAATCATTATCATTATTATGATTAGTTCCGTTTATATAACTCATTTGGAATGAATACTTTATTATTCGACATAAATAGATTTATTCAGTTCATCTTATATGCATTTCAAAATAAATTTAAATATATTGCGATTTGAAAAATTCTACAGAAAATTGTACTATCTTTTGAAAACTGGTTTTGGTTAGAAACTGTTATACAGGTATATAAGATTCGTAATTATATGACCACGAAAAATTTTCAAATTTAGTAAGCTAGTGAATACCTTTATTCTACATTTCTTTGATTCCAGCTTGTTCCTGTACATGCTGATGTTTTAGCATTACATTTCATGTATAATTATGTATTTTGCAGTCGAGGACATCTAATCAAATTTATTATTAGCAATGTGTTAGCAACGTTAAGAAAAGTGCTGTGCACAATAGAGTACACAGCACATCGCAATAAATTGGAATTACGGAGAGGTAGAAAGAAAATATTTATTAAAGTGCTGCATTTCAAATTTATGTATGTATTTAATCTTTTAGAAATAATTATTATAGCGTACATGCTTTTTATATCAAAGTGTCAAATTTCCTTCAAATTATCGGACATATTACTACCCAGCTGCTAATTTCCTGCTTGTCTTTAATACTTTATACATAATAGAAACAGAATCATGCATAAAGATATGATTTGGGGATTCTTTTCTATGAAACGTGATTCGTTTATCTAACTGCGAAATTATTTTTAGGCATTTTTATTCTGTTGCATTGCTTTATTTCTTGTTTATTCGCCTTGTTTGCCACTAACCTTGCTGTTCAATTTAGCCTTCTTTGTAATACAGTATTCCATTTCCTGTAGTTGTTTCCGTCTATTATAGGTTTCCTTCCTTATCACTAGAGTTGGTTTTCTGTAACGAATTTCCTAAGCTGATTTCTAAATTCCCAAGCTTTATCTTTTTTGCTACATTTATTGTCGCATTTTGGGATAGAATTTATTATATTTTTATTAAATTTCCTCATATGAGGGTTCTCCTCCATTATTTAATGTGTTCATTTAACCGCTATATTTCGGTAATAGGAAAAGCTCTTTTCTTCTCTTTAATCTTTTCTGCCTTTTTATCGTATATAGATATACAATATTATGGTTTGTGATGTAGGCAGTAAGGTTAAGAATTTTAATGATATCAGTTCAGGTAGATTTTAGATGAAACTTTTTCATGTATTTTTACACTTCTAGAGACAACTGAATGATCTTTCAAAATAATTTGCTTTTCAAGTGTAAGAGCCGTCATTTTTCTGTAGATGAATACACTAAATAGTTTTCAAATGAACGTCAGATTGGTTGCGAGAATGCTGTCTGAGACCAGATTTCAGAAGTTTGTTTTTTGTTTGCAATATGACTAGCATCAGAGAAAATTCTTGTTTTTTGTTTGCAATTTGACTAGCGTCAGAGAAAATTTGGCTTTTGTTTATATCATTTTTGTAACACTATGTAATTTATGTTCAGACAAAAACGATTTTTAGATGTATGTAGTTTTACATACACACAGACACATACACACATATATAAAGTTTCTAAGTGAAGATTTGATACGAATATTGCGCTTTTGACTCTCAAATGATTCAGAGGAACGAAACATGAATTCGGAACTCATTAATCAGCTCGGTTTAAGGCTTCAAAACACTTTTTTCCCTTGACAAATTCTATTGCAAGTGTTAAACAGAGGGGATTGATACATTATTTTTATTTATTTATTTATTTTTTGTATTATTTCAGTTGTGCATACGTGTTTGAAGTTTAATTTTATTGTACTCCTTTTGGGTTACAACTTTCAGTGAGAAAGAATTGGTTGGGGCCTTCATAGGGAAGAAATTGTAATCTGTCATTTTAGTTCCGATTTTTACTTTCCATTCTAATAATTATATATATATATATATATATATATGTGTGTGTGATATTTGCAGTCGAGAGTCCGTTATGTTTTCGTAGCGAGTGGAAAGGCTGCAGAACTGAACAGACAGAATTTCACTTTAGAAACTTTATCTTAATATCAATAAAAGAATTAACTTGGCAATAACCTATAGTGTCAATTATACTAACCTGAAACAAAATAGTTGCCAACAGCAGCTATTTATATAAAATTCTGACATTAACGAAGCATTTTTGACATGCAATGACATCACATTCAATCGCATGCTTTCTTTAACGTCAAAATATGGCCTTATATAATAATAATGTGTTTAATGTTTGGCAGTGCTATTTTTATTTCATATTTTGTAAAACTTATAAATTTTGATGTACAAACTCCACGATTTGAAAGCGAGCTGTAGCAACACGTTTCGAAGTCATGCAGATTTTTATCTCTAGCGCATGAGACTGTTGCCACTCGGAAAAATGAGCTCGAAAATTAATGTTTTCAGGGTTTTTAATTAATATCTAGTCTAATTAATGTCTACGAATATGAGAATGGTTGAAATGACTTCCCAGAAACTTTTGAAATCCGGGGATACCTTTCTCGAAACTCAACTCCCCGCCGTTCCGGAGAAGATAATGTCATAAACAAACACACTGGAACCGCCCAGATTTTAAAAAGTATGGATTGAGTCTGCCCGTGCACCATTTCAGTTCTTTCGTTTCTAGATTCAAGTTGTAATTCTTATAAGAACAAATCAAATTAATTTGTACATTTTATTATATATATTTCTTGTTATTATTATAAATAACAAGAAAATAAAATCCTTTTACCATATTTCCAAAACCTTTCTGTATGTAAAAGTAAGTGCTTTAACCTCACTAAACATAATTATTGCATGAAGTTGCCGTTCTACCTTCCAGAGAACAGTAACATACAATGTGGAAACCTCTACAGTCCGGCTAGATATTTTAAACAAACTTTCGAAAAATATCTTCAGCGAAAATATTAGAATTTCAAGCTTTAAATATCTTTTTAAAATATTGAATTTTATCTACTATTGGCTTTACAATTGTTTGGAGTAGCTGTTACACTGCACTGAGCAGTGACTAAAGTAGGATCTTCCTTTTATTGGCTTCCATTTTGAATTCGGTGAACTTATTTTGTTTCCTTTAATAAAGTCAGAGTTTATTAAAATACTTTTCACTTAGCTGTGCATTTCTGTTTTCTCTCTGTTGTGCTGCTGTTATTACTTTAATTTTATGTCTTGAGTTTTATCTAGAAAGTAGGGGGAAGAATTAAACACGTAATTGCGAACATTATTGAACATTCAAATACAAGCTTCTTTTCAACCATTTTATCGTATCTTTTATCAAACAGAAGTCTAAATCTTTCCTTGTAGTCATTATAATAGCTATTTTTCCAAATTGGTACATTTCTGTTAAGTGTCTTTGAAGGACATGCTGAGAAATGAAGTAATATTTGTCGCTGCGAGGGAACTTCGCAAGCTTTTATTGTTTTGCGTCTTTTATTCGTAAAGAAAAGACAATAAGAGGTATAAGACGTATGCTATGAATTTAAAGTACGATATATGTAACTGTTATTAACAGCAGCTTAAAACAGTTTTGAGACAGGAAACAACAGAACATATAAATGACTAACTGAATTATTCGCTATTTAATACAAACGAACTTTTATTGCATATAAGCGAACTTAAATTGGTCATTTGGTCAGCTCTGCTATCTTTTACTGTTATGTTTGTGTTAGTGAATGAAAAAAGTGTTTTTGTTGTGTTGCCAGCAGTTAGATTTTCTTCCTCTCTTCTTTGTATTATTTGTGCTAACTGATGCGTAAGTGCTCACATATATAACCATAAAACGCGGATAGTCCAGAAGTATAATACTATATAAAACTATGCTCTATACCAGGGATTCCCAGCCACGGAACCATGGGCCCCGCCGATCGTCTAACGTATGCCCGCCGCTGTGCGATTACAGTAAAAATGTTTCAGTTTTCTATAAAATTCTGCGTGAAAGTTTTTTCATTTTTCATGAAATAGAAACCCAAATAAAAAATAGACGATTTGGAACCCAAATAAAAAATTTCGATAGAAAAATAAACTAATTTTTTTTCATTATATCATCAACAATAGCACCCAGTCTTTAATTATTTTCGTCTTTCTGATCAAATGGTCGTAAAAGCTCAAGTTTCATCCATTATTTTACCTACATTCAATTTTAGTCGATTATATGTGGCAAAACATTTATCATAATTGATCAGAAATCAATAGCCCAAACAAACAAACAAACGTTCTTCTATATATGTATAGATTTTATAAAACTTCGAAATTTTTTATTAACAAACTCTACGATTTGAAAGCGAGCAGTAGCAACATTTCACGAAATAAAGCATTTTTATCTGCAACGCACGAGACTGTTACCACTGCGAAACGTGAGTGCGAAAAGTAGCGCTTTCAGAATTTTTAATTAATATTTCGGCTGATGAAAGTCGTACGAAGACGAGAACAGTCGAAATGACTTCCCACGAATTTTTGGAATCGGGAATAATGTATTTAATGTTTGGCAATGCTATTTTTATTTCATCGTAAAACTTGGAAATTTTTTATTAACAAACTCTAGAATTTGGAAGCAAGCAGTGGCAACAACTTTCGAAGTAAAGCAGATTTTCATCTCCAGCTTGCGAGACTGTTGCCGAGTGAAATGACTATTGCCGAGTGTGAATGAGGGCGAAAATTATCTTTTTTCCGAGTTTTTTAATCTCTGATTTTAGCTACCTTTTTTTGGAAAAACATGGACGTCGACCTCTTCCAGAACCCAGAAAAGAATCGTAGAAAGTTTGGTGACGATAGCTGTGGTAGTGACTGAGTTATTAGAGGGCAAACCAACAGACTTTCTTCTTTATATATATATATATATATATATGCGTTTTTTACGCGTTTTAGAAACTTTACCTTCTTGTATATACAGTTAAATTATTATATTTTGTTATCAAGCAATAACTTGCCTAAAAGACTTACATGCTAGCTTGACAGTCAGTGAAAGAATTCAACTATATTTTATACATCCACAAATAAGATACCCTTCTTTACGAACTTAAAATAAATTACGTACTAAATGAAGCTAGGCTTGCTTGGTACGGTTTTTTTTTAAGCTGTCTGAAATTCTGGTAAAGGGACCGAAAGAATTTGATAGCGTAGAAGAACTTCTTGATAAATGTTGGAGAGCTGGAAAAATGAATATACACGTTTTTGCGTTCTTTATAGTGTTATTCACGTTAGAGGAACTTTTGAGCCATTTTTCACGAAAAGAAAATGCGACGTTCCATTTTGATAAACATCTGCTAACATCCTTGCCACTCAACATCCTTTTCGGGCAGTGCGCCAGCCTTTCTACAAGCGGACCTATCATCGATTGCTGACTTGATTGGATGATAGAGACCTCAACAACCTCCTTGATTTGCATGCCGAAGAGGATAATTTCGTTCGACATTACGTTCAGCCTCTGAATGAATATGTACATGTGATGCCGTAATTTTAGATTGCTGCTCAAGATTTCATAATGTTAAACATTGCTTAATGTCGCTTTAACACCCACTGAAAAAGAAATCAGTTCTGTACGACTTCATATATGTATCTATTGTTTTCAGTTTATAAGATGTTTCTACGAGAGTTGACTGGATCCTCGTAACTTCAGTGCTTTTGCATTTTCTATAAATGTGTACATTATTTTTTGCTGTGTTCGGATGATGTATGTTGTGTATTATTGTAACATTGTGTGTTGTTATGTAATGAAATGTTAATATTAAAATAAAACACCTGCGCTGATTTGCTTAAAATCCAATTCATGTGTCGTCTTAAATGTTGTATGTATAAAAACACATTAATATGAATATCTCATGCAAACAAAACCCTTTTATCGTTGAGTGAAAAATATTTGCTTTCATGAATTAGAAATATGCTTTTTACGATAGAATTCTCGTAGTTTATGTAAGATGTTGCCGTATTAAATTTCAAAATCTCGTACGCAATGCTTATGCTTATAATAATCTCAAAACGTTGAATTCTTTATCATGGAGCCAAATTTCTGTAACTGAGCTTATATTTCGATTATGTAAGTTCATCTAAAATGCAAATTGAACTTTCGTTACCAGTTCTATTTAAATAAAACGATATTACTTTAGATTTCTTTTCTCAGATTTGTTATATTTCCTCTATTTTATATAACAAAATACCTTGATATTTGAAAGAAGGAAACCTCAGGAACGCTTTCATTTTATTATAATTAAAGAATAATATGCGTTTAAGTTTCTAATATGTGCTTAGGTTTCTGAGTACATGTCACGATCACTAAGATGCAGTTCTTTCAGTTAAAAATAAAATCAGAAAAGGTATATTTTTTTACAATTGCAAAGTTATATCGAAAGGTCGTTGGAATTGCTTTTCCTGGTAAATGTGAATCCTTTTTTCTCATTTTGAAGAATAATTTTGAAAACATTGAACCATTGATTGATCCATTTCTCATAATGATTGGAACGAAACATTGTCGAGGAAATTTGAATCGTTATTAATGGTGCTTGCTTAATAAATGATTGTAAAATGTGAAGCTTATGTTTAAGTGAGGAAGATTTGAGAATAGAACCTGTATTTCTAGATAAGCATAAGTTCGCCTCAAGATACAGATTATCCTGAGGTCTGCGATCATCGAATTTTCGAAATCGGTATCTGCAAGTAGACTGAAGACCTGTTCTAGTACGTTACACTGAGGACACTTAATTATCTCAGTCGCCTGAACGCATTGAGTGTTTGAAATATCGTTGCGCAAAATGATTCACAGCGGGGAAAGAATCATTTACCATCTTTCATTACGAGCGGATGGTCTTGGGAACGTTTATGTGGCTGCTGCAACCGCGGATCGTAATTTATGTTATTCGTTAAGAACTGGTATGGTTAATATAAAACTGTAGCTGTCGCTCAGTTTGTGTAAAATTCCCTTAAAACTTAGAAACTGAAGTCAGAAATTATATTTAATTCAATGAATTTTAAAATCTATCTGCATGCTGGAAATTTCGACCAACTAGGGCGAGTAGAGTGAAATTTAAAGCTTTATTCTAGAGTTTTTATAGACATTCTACAGAATTCAGATTACATCGTAGCTTTCAAGGTTGCGACAGGGAAAAGCATCGTTGCCTAATTCACCATCTCTGCTGTGGATTCTGGGAAAGTAAGCGAAAATTATTTGTAAGGCAGTGGTTTGAAACTATAAGCCCGCAAGCAGCGTGCGCCCCTCGAATCAATTTTATGCGGCCCGTGAATACACTTCAGTTATGCATTTGTTGTAGAGACTTCAAGATTTTAATTATTTGAAGCCCGAGATAACATTATATTCATTATTATTAAAAGATAACGAGAATAATGCATCACAAAATCTATAAATTCAGCTAATTTATTTACAGTGTGATATAAATATTATTCAAAGATTTGAAGATACATATTTGATTCACTTTTATTCGTACTTGTGAAAAATAAGTACGCAAATAATGAATTCTTTGCACTAAGATTAATCCCTTTGGGAACAGCTTTCTCTCACAGTTGAAAATTAATGAGGAAAGAACTCGATTGACCGATGAACATCTGCAGTTCGTGAAGAAGGTAATTCCGTTTAATTTTTGTCCAGTGCATGAACATTACACAAACAAATTTTGTATATTTATTTACATGCAAACATATGTATTTTAATTTAAGTGTCAAAGAAAACATTAGTAAATAAGAGAAAGAGACTAGGTTGTCATTATTTAATCTTAAAGTTTGTTTAGTTCCACTTGTAAAAGTTTTCTCTAAAAACTTAGTTTTTATGATGTTTTTGTAATTTGTTTATTTTAAATTTAAATCAAAGTAATTTATTAAAGATTAATAAAGCATGATAGTTATTTGAAAGGAATATCAGTCTGGAAATTTAATATTTAATTGTCAATGCACAGGGTGTCTAAAAATATAGCGAAACATTTTTAGGGGAGTATTGGAGGTAGAGCATATCATAATGATTGAGAATTGCACCCAAGATCAGAAATGACATCAAACGCCAGCACGTTGGGCTCTGCACGAGAACGCTGGAGGAGAAAGTATTTCCTCATTCGAGCTCAAGCCAGCATATGAAGAGCATGCAACGGTACACGAACGGTGAGCTTGCAGACAGGCACTTAACGTATGGCATAGAACAATGGAGCCGCTGAACGAATTTATCGAGAACGCTTCCCAGACTGATATCAGCCATCACCACAATGTATTTTCACACATCCATCGAAATTTATACAAGTATGGGTCATTAAGAAGTACTGAGGGCAGGCCACGATCGACGCGTTCGGTCGTGTGTTGGATGCTGTGGAGACTAATCCCATTTACCAACATACGTGCCGTAATGCCTTAAGAGTGTTTTGTTGCAGTGTGCAGCGCGTTTTGAACGCCAAGTCCTTACACAACTTTCATCTCAAAAGGGTACAGTTATTTCACCCCAATGATCATGCTGCATTCCCAGCTTATGTATTGCTCACTGATGAGGCCACATTCAATAAAGATGGCGTATTTTGTCAGCACGATGAGTATTTGTGGGCTCAAGGCGTGCGGAACCACGCGGCGCAATATTGCTTCGCAGTAAATGTTTGGGCAGGTTAGGTTGGCGACTGCCGCTAATTATTGGATCTTTCTGGAACATGTTCTTCCCGGCTTACATAATGATGATTCAGCAAATGTGAGGCGCAACATGTGTTTCCAATATCATAAAGCGCCTACTTATTTTAGACTGATTGCTCATAGGCATTTGAACTGATCATTCCCCAGCGATAGCTTGCGGATGGTGGACCGGTTCCCTGGCCCCCACGTTCAGTTGATTTCTTTCTGCCCTCCAAGCTGTTGTGTATCAAGGTTCTGTGGAGTGTGAAATCGATCTCGTGTGAAGACTCGTCTGCGCTGCTGGTGCAACGAAAGGAACTGCTGGTGTGTTCGACCGTGTTCGGCAATTAATGTTCTGTCGGTTTCAGGCATGTTTGGAGTAATATGGTGCAAGCTTTGAGCATCTGTTGTAACAATGGAGCTGTATTTATCTCGTACGACATTTGTACACCTGATGTCTAATAAATGTTCAAATTAATCACTCTCTTTTATCCTTTCCGATTATCTGTCTCAGCTACAACTTTCCCCTGACGTTTCCGATCATGTGTTGCTATGCAATTCTCAATCCTTATGATGTGCCTACCTCCCTTAAAAGTTTGTTGCTAAATTTTTTAAACACTTTGTATATTTGAATTAAAAATGTGTAAACAAAAAAATGTCTTATACCAGGTGCCAGACTTAAGATTTTAGACAAAAACAAATGTAAATCTGATTTTTGTTTCTTTCTGTTATTATTATTAATGTATATTTTGATAAATATATAATAAGCGAAGTTTAAAATTTAGTTAAGTTATTTTTTTTTATTTTGTTGATACAAATTTTCATTTTGCTTAAATACAAGTTTTGGCCATCGACTGTTTTTAGATCGTGCATTCGCCCGCATGCAATTTGAATTTGAAACCACTGCTCCAAGGATACCTTCTTGAAGGGGGCTTTATAAGAAAAACTGCTCGTTTTCACGTTACATGTGGAGATACCCCAAATACTTCATGCAGATAGCCCTTCAGCTGAAATTCGAACCTGGAATATGAACTATCGGTATTAAAAAGACGTACCCACAGTGCACACTTATTCACTGTTGCCCCTGATTGATCAGTGAAAGATGAAGAATTCTCTTCATATCCATATTTGTGTAAAACGCCGCCAGAAACGTTTTTGTCGAACCCTTTGTTCTGTGCTATGTGCAGTTAATACGTATTTAGAATGTTAATTTCGCGTCTACCAAAGGTATTTGATTCCAAAGTTTTACGGTATACAAGTGTTACTGATAATTGTTGTTAGTTTGATCTTGCTATGATAACATGCAGTGTTTTTTTTTTCGAGGGGGGGGGAAGGGTAGAAATTTTATTATATTTTATGTATTATTAGTCCAAAGGGGCTTTGTTCCTGAAGGACTATTGTTTTCGTTTTCCGGTTTTACGTCGTTTCATTCTGAATGCCCGTTTCACTTTTCATATTGTTGCCACCAAATATTGTCGCACTTTATTATATTTAAAGAAATTAAATAATGAAAAATCTGCGTAAATGTATGTATGTTCCTCGCACTGTGATAAAACGACGGTACCTAGAGCCATCCAATTTTGAATGACATCCAGTTCTCTTCTTTCGGCGTAATTTTACTGCGAATATGGGCGTTCGGAAGCCCAAATTTGAAATTTTGAATTTGTTTTATTATCGACTTCATATTTTGTAAAACTTAACGAATTTTTGATTAACAAACACAGATTTGAAAGCGAGCAATGGCAACGTTGTACAGAAAAAGACATTTTAATCTCCAGCGCGTGAGACTGTGTATCGGAAATTATAAAGATATGCCCAATTTAAAATTATTTTGCGATATTTCTCTTGAACTGAATTTTATGGTTTAAATGCGAAGAACATGATATTTAATAAATAAAGGTAACACAAGAAATTTTTAAAAAAGGCCCTTTTAAACGTAATTTAAAATCTGAAACCTTTCAGAATTTTATTATTATTATTATTATTATTATTATTAAGTATTCAAAATTGGTGTTCTTTTGAGCCACAAAAGTACGTGACTACAAAAATAATTTTGCGCTTCTTTCCAGCTACGAAAATACCTGACTACAAAGATAATTTTGCGCATGTGCTTTTCTCACTCGCATATCCAATTATAGGCCATTTACACAAAGCTATAACTGCGCTGCGAATTACGTCTGGGCCCACCAGCGACCAAACAATGAAGTTGCTGAACATTGGCATTTCGGTCCGCTTTCGAATCCCGACGAACGAGCTGGCTGCATGGACGTTTTCATGTTTTTCCCATGTATAACTTGTATGCGAACCAGTTTTTAGAAAGTCCTCCACGAAGGCATACTTTCCCTTAGGCAGATAGCCGTCGTGTACTTTGCCACAATTAGATAAACCAAACCAAACCGAATTACGTCTGTTGGTTTCGGTCACTAGTGCAGACTTAGAAACTAAAAGAAAGGAAGGAAAACATATATACATGGCGCCACCATATATCTCTGAGAAAAATTAAGACAGTGATATTAATTAGTAGTACTTGTTGATTATAAAAGAAGTTTAAAAGTTGTTTATGATGAATTTTTTGATCTGGTTATCAGTCATGCGTTAACTGTTAAAATACGCTGTCGTTACAATTGATGACATTTATGCCTTAATTTTTTTCGGCTGTCACGCGGCTAGTATTTTACCATCAGTAAATTTAATTCCCAAGTTTTCCGAAAAAACAACAGCCTCGAGGATTTTATGCTGGCGTTCATTAGCGGGTTATTATTCACCAAAATAGACTGTATTAAAATGAAAATACCACTGAACCGAATCGTCTTCTTAGTACACACATTCTTGTTGATTTTCAGCCAAAAAAAGGTTACCGATGCCTGATGTAAACCATTAAATGTATAAGTTTACCAAGAGCACTGCACGCTTTTATTATTTGTGATATAAAATTGTAGATAAATATTCTAAAAAGAAAATTATTTAATCTCTTGGTTCTATTAAACTATGTGATAAATTATTTTTCTCATTTTAGTTCATTAGTTATTTTACGATATTTTAATAAAAGCTTATTTTATGTATTTTTTATTTCGACTACTGTCGATTAACTGTGATTCTGGGTTAACCGCGAACTTTGAGTTAACTGGCGTCTGGTCAATGCAGGTCTGTAAGAGTAGCCATGTTTCGTGGACCGTGATTTCGTTTTTATTATTATTATTATTATTATTTTTGACAGAAGCTGTGTAACATTTGCTCTTTCAAAGCGATTGATGTAAATTATTTACTTAATTTCTTATGTGAACATTTTTCAGTTATGTTCTTTATTCTAGATAACTCTATATCTGTGTTAACCTATTTTAAGCATTAAGCCCATGGAAGAAATTTTGAATCTTTATCAGATCCCTCCATTGCGTTAATTACTACAGTTTCATTAAGTTTTAATTAAGGAAAATTAACTTCATAAAGTATACAAAATAACTTGATATTGTCATAAAACTAACTACCCTTTTCATTGCTGCCCGACATGAGGAGGGGAACCTCGGAGAGAAAACTAATATTTTGTTAGAGAATAGTGATCTTTTTATTCGTATATTATTGTGCGTTCCGTTTGTTATCTTGCTTCATTTAGAAACAAATTATACATGATCGAGGTCTCATATCGGACATTAAATTCATACGAAAAGTTATGTAGTTTAAGTGCATATCTTATCTTTTTGACTAAGTACAGTAAGTCATACTTACAGGATGTTCGACTACAGCCTTATATATTTAAATATGAATTGTAAGCATACATTTTCAATTTCGTAGTTCCCTAAAATAAGGTATAGATTTTTTTAAATGATTTCAACCATGGAGATTGAAAGTGTTCGGTGAAATTAAAATGTGATTTTTTTAAATGTTTCTACAGAGCAAAAATCCAAAGTAGTTAAAGTATTCATGCGGTGTTATGAGGCTAAAATAAATAATTATATAACATGACTTGCAGAATTCTTAGAAGTATTTAAAAATAAATTTATTCACGCATATCGTTTTCCTAAATTTTTATCGAAGTAAATCTAAATATTTCAGTGGAATTAGTTTTGCTCCTTTTGGCGAGAAATCTCTCCGTCTTGCTTAAAACAGTATTCATTAATAAATTTAGAGATGATCCCTTTAACTTATTTATTGCTTATACCTGCATGCATTTTATGTGCAGGAGTGCGTTATCATTGACATTAGAAACGTCCATAGCATAATCTATTCGGAAATTTTAGAGCGTTACCTTATGTTACGTTAAACTACCATTCATTTGTCATCTTTTCATCTTGACATGTGTTGCCACTGTATGAAACATTGGACTGCTTCTTCAAAAACTTGATTGTCAACTCATTCGTGATCCATAACCAATAGTTTTGACAGGTACCAGTGTCTTTTGATTTAATTTTTGTAATTGATCTACATTTACCACATCGCCCTTCATTTGACCTATGGCTCGACTATCAGTTACTATCTGTCTGTAAGTGAACAACGACTAACGCCTTTGAGGCCACCGGTGTTCTTCATTTTGATTTAATTTTAATGATCTTTCTAAATTTATTGAGCCGTCACAGTCCGGCACTTTTCAAACTGCAAGTCATCAGCGACCAGTGGCCTTGATGTTTATTTATGTAATGTATAATTAATATAATTTTAAATGCATGTGATTTTCAATATTCCCAATCAGTAATTGGATGAATTTTTTCCGCATTATTTAATTGATGAAAAATGTTTCCCTGCTGCAGAACTGTTGAATTTTTGTTTATAACTGATTAAAGCATAACGAGTGTTTTATTAGCAGGAATTCCTGCTCTTCAGGGATTCTATAAAAGATAGATTTTTATATTTCCAGAATCCTTTCACTCGCAGTGTTGAATTTTTGATATAATGCTCTTAGATATGGGCATAATTACATGTCAAAAAGCAGTACTGAAATATTAAAACTTGTAGCCACTTGCTGGGAAAGCTCCTGTGAGTGGAATTGTTGTCTATATACTCAGAACTACTCGTACATTACTCATTTGTTTGCTTTTCTTTCCTTCTTTTGATTTCAGCTTATTTCATTTCTTTCGTAGTTTTTATACCACTTTTGTTAGGATTAGTTTTAATGTTTTCCTAATTTCTTGAGTCCATTCGAAACCGTCAAAATTATCCTAAACTGAGGTAAATATTTTTTAAAACTGAGCTTACCTTTATACTGTAAATTTAATTGTTACTTTCCTTGCGATTGCCTTGTACCTCGCTCAACTATCGCTAAAATGTAATAATAGGCTTAAATGTGCCACAGTTACGAACTGCAGTCGCAAACATTACAATTCTTCCAAAACAAAGACTTTCTAGTTTCAGCAGATGTTTTTTCATTTGTCTGCAACATTCGAGTTAAGAATTATCTTGAAACTGTTGTTTTAGAAATAATTTTCTTGAGCCGTTCTGGACCTTTATGGGACATTCTAAACGCTGATAACTTAAACAGTATCCTAAATTATGTTCTTACAGTTGAGCAACCAACCGTATATTAACTTTCTTTAGTCATCAACGGCCTTCCCTCATACAGTTTTCCTATCTCATTATCTTAGTTCGCGTTACATCCGTGAAGGAGATATTTCGTTAACATGTTTTTTCGTTAATTCATGAAAATTGCTTTCGGCAGTATAAATAAACACTCATATTACAGGATTATCGGAAAAGATGGACGTGATTTTAAGAGCTTCATTAGTGAAAGTATTTAAGGCAGCTTGCAGTGTATACTGCAAAACGGACACGAAAGTTAAATTTTTTGAATGAGATAATTAGTAAATTTCAATATGAGCTCAGTTGGTTACCTTGTTGATATTAAAACGGTATTCATTTTCCGTCTACGTACGTCTGAATCATGTCTGATGAGTTGGTGTTTGCCGAAAACATCGCGGCAAAGTTATCTCACGAATGAAGATGTCACGGAGAAAATATTATACAAAATATAGCGGAGATGTGGGGGTAGAGAAAAATTTAACAACAAATAAATTGTTTAATAAAAGAATGCGGTAAAAGCGTCGTTGTAGAAAATAAGTGGTGACAAAATTACGTAATTTGAAAAGCATAGTTTCACGGAGCAGTTTATGCGTCAATTTCTTAACTGAAATTGCAGTTATGCATCTAAGACGTACAGAATTCTGTGAAATATTTTTTGATAATGCATTATTATTTTGAATACTACGAACTCTCTCTAAGACGACCACATATGATCCTAAAGGATTTTGGTTTTATGTGGAAATAGTCGTTTTTTAAAGAGGTGATGTTTAATAATGCTATAGAGATGGTTAACAAAGGTGTGAATTTACTTTCCAAAACCGGGTGATTACTTTTAGAAGTAACCTCTTGGGAAGATGGTCGCTATGAGACGATTCATTGTAAAATAATATGAAATGCGAATAATCGTCTTTGAAAGAGATTTCGCTGCACTTAAAATAGTATTGCATTCGCAAAAAATAGCTTTAATTTAATTATGAACATCTTAGTCGATGTTTTGCAGCTGCTTTAATTTTTACGGCGATGTTTTGTACCACTACGTTTCCAAATTGCGAAAATTTTGTTGCCGTTTTATTCCTTACGACAGTTTTGTATCATGAAGTTTTAAAACGGCATAGTTCTATCCTTTCATTTTTTTCCTACAACGATATGTTGTTGTATTCTCAAAGTTTGCGTCCAAATGGGTACGTGGATATTTTTCGGTAACCATCACGCCTACCTCTGTAAGTTAAAACTTGCGCGTTTTGTATAGTTCTTCTGCTATAACTAAGGAAGTTAGTTTATGATGAAGCACAACCTAAGGATTTAAAATTTTCATATTTTCGAAGGTTTCGCATTTAACGGTACAGTGCTTGCATACTTTTCAGGTACTTAAGTTGGAGTTTGCTGTATCTGTTGTTGCCGTTCTTTCGAGAATTTAACTTGTTATTGGTTTTGAGTCTTTACAATCGAGGTGGTTCCTAGATAGCTGTAGCACTTCTCGGAAGAAGGAAAAGTGCATGGAACTCATTATTTTTTCGTTTTAATTCATTAGTTATTTTATGAATTCTAAATGTAATTAAATAAAATTAACTTTTATTATTGTTTTAATTGTATGTCACATACGTCACATACAAACAACACTTCGTTTGTGTTTTAATTGTACTATAATGCATATATTGGTTTTGGTATCTTCAGTCTCGATAAAAACTGAAATTTGCTTTCATGCTTCGTAATATTAAATATGAAAAAGAATAAATATACAGTGCTGGCACCCGAATTGCAACACCAAGAAAGACAAGAGATATCACAACAAAATTTATTTAGTAGATAACATGTTGACCAAATATCAAGTGATTAAATTAATAGACTCATATGAAGTGTGGTTCCTTCTAGAATCAGTAGCCAGAGTAGCCGCCATTGTTGGAGATCACCGCTGCCACACGCCTCGGCATTGATTCATTGAGACTTTGGATGTGTTCTTGGCGTACATCAGACCAAGCAGCTTCCACACGTTGCGAAAGTTGATCTGGTGTAGCAGCTTGGGATGTAATCTGGGTCAATCGTTCAGCAACCATGGAATACATGTTTTGTATAGGCGAAACATTCGGATAGCTAGCCGGCCAGGAAAGCAATTCAATCTGGCGATTGACGAAGAACCCTTGGACAATTCGTGCCACGTGTGGTCGCGCATTATCCTGTTGAAATATGGCTGTGAGCAAGCCCTGAAGGTAAGGAAGGACAACTGGCTCCAACACCTCGGACATGTAGTGCTGGCTGTTTGAAGTACCGGGAATGCGTACTAGAGGAGTGCGAGAGTGATATCCAATATCGCCCCATACCATAATACCTGGTACAGGATCAGTGTGGCGGTGCATAACGCAGCTGTTTAGCATCCTCTTTCCACGGTGTCTCCAGACTCGAATTCGATCATCGTGGTGTTGCAGACAGAAGCGTGACTCGTCAGTGAAGACAATTTCATTCCATTCTGCCGTCCACATCCTTCTTTCATCGCACCATTCGCGGCGAAGACGTCTGTGGTTCTGCGTCAAGGGTAGACGAAGCAATGGACGTCTTACGGACAGACCACTCTGCTGTAAACGGCGTCGAATGGTAAGCGCAGACACTGGATGATGCGTTACAGACTGAATGTGCTTTGCTATGGTTCGTGATGTGACTGAGCGATCTGTCACTGCCATGCGCACAATGTTCCTGTCATCACGTGAAGTGGTGCACTGGAGTGGATGCGATACACGTCGGTCCTTCGTACTCTCCTGCATCCAACGGTCCATATCCGCATTACAGTTGTTTGGTTTCGTTCGACACGACTACCGATTTCCCTAAAAGGTAATCCACACTCTCGGTAGGACACTATCCTTCCTCTGTCGAACTCGGATGCTTGGTCAAACGATGATCGCTGCTTACCACGAGACATAATTGATCTTTTTAAAAGAAAAAAAAAACTACAAGAAAAGCACAATTGCCGAATTCTAATCATTTGCATATCTCACCTCCGCTAATGCATGTTGTAAATTTCATGTTATTTGCATGCTTCCTTCAGGGTGTTGCATTTACGGTGGCTAGGAGTGTATGTTCGACTCTAAGTCACATTTAAATATATACAAGAATTATATTAAGCAGTACATCATTATTTGTTGTTTATTAAGCTTGTCTTTTATGACATTTCATATCTGTAAAGAGAAAGAATATAGACAGAAGAACTCATCCTCGACTAATTCCTATCTAGCGTTGCAGTTTATCATGTATTTCCCCCATAAAATAGTATTAAAGAAATGTTTTAACGCTGTGAGTTGCGCAATGGTATGTATTCTTTCATCACCGAAAGTAATTGTTGACTCTTTGATGGCCTGAAGAAAGCCGTCGTTATCATCCTTTAACTTGATTTCTGTATACGCTGAATATAATGAGCTCTGCAATTACGTCATCTAGAGCAACCAATGTCTTTCAGCTTTCAAACAAAGATCAGGGATGTTTATTGTCAAGTTAGTGTAAATAAATATTTCACGTTTCCAAATGTAGATTTTTGTATCATAATAAAACGTCATTTGTTATATTCCTTTTAGACGCTTAGGGAACTCGTTTTGTGCGTTTCATCGGCAATAATTTCGATACAAGTTACGCTGCGTAAAATTTTTATATAGTTTCTGTACACTGGAGTTATTATTGATACATATATTTCGAGTAAAATTCAGAATGTTAAATTATATACCAATTAAATGTAATAAAGCCTAATGCAGATTATGTAATTAGAAGTGAATAAAATTTTAAAATATAAATTTTCGAATCTATAGATGTGGACAGAAATATGCTTGTGTGCCGAATGGTCATAATGGTTATAATCGGTCACCGCATGTCACCATCATTATATGTGAACAATATTACTGACTAGAATGTGCGAAAAATCCATATGTCTGTCTGTTTTGGAAGGGTCTGTTTAGGGTAATTTGTGTGTAAATTCATTATTTTTAAGTTTTAGGAAAGTTAATGAGAAGATTTAAGCAATGGAAGAAATTGCTAGGATCGCCATCGAGGTATAAAAAGAGATTACTAAAAAGCATGAAGACGGCTATTGGTATTGGTATTGGCTGTTGCATACCGTATGTGTACGATGGTGTCTACGATTGTGAAAACAAAGACGTTGTTAAATCGGCTAACGTTGCGAAGGAAGTGAAATGAAAGATTCAGATGGCCAGAAAGAGATCAGAGACATTAGAGCAAGTAAAAAATTGCTTTTGATCTGGATAGCAGAAATACGTTTACTATGTACAATATCATGTTCAGTGCTTCATTTACGTACATTGTATATTTCATCTACTGCATTAACATTTTACTATTAAATAGTGTTATAATAATAACAGTAGTTTTTTTAATAAGAATGGGTTAATTATCTTCCTTTTATTCTGTATTGGAACAGTTCCTTTGTTATACGTCCAAGGATCCGGAATGTATTGATCATGTATACTGAGGTAGCGAACGAGCAGATGATAAACAACGAAAGTGTTGGTCACACCTCGATCTGTAGCAAAAATTAAGGAAAGTGCCGGGCTTTAGCTAACAGGACTGAAAGTATGTTCTTGTAAGACACTGCTAGATTTCTTCTCTGCTCCTGGAAACAACGTGAAGTTTCTGGAGTTTACAAGGAATTTAATATCATTCATCATAACTATTAGCAGTAACACCTTAGAAAGGTGCATTTTGTTCCTAGGTTGTTTGTGTGGTAATATACTATATTTGACGTTAACAAACATCAAAGTCGCGTACGGTAACTTTTCTTTTGACTTAAATCGTATTTTTTATTGTTTTGCATCATGCTTACTGGAGTTTGCTAATGCGAAACTATTGGTTGTTGTATCTCGCCTGCCGTACGTTTTGACCGTTTTCCTGTTAGATTAGTGATTTTCTAGATACGTGCAGAATTTACCAAGTAATGAGGTTTATCTCTTTTCTAAGGAAGTTTAAAATCACCTATAATAATCTCTTTTTCGGCAAAAATGAAATAGTGGATTTTTAGTTTGCATCACTGGATACAAAAGGCTGTACAGTATGCAATACATAATATGTCTGTATTATTAC
The DNA here is from genome assembly GCA_000611955.2 of Stegodyphus mimosarum. Lineage (NCBI taxonomy): Eukaryota > Metazoa > Arthropoda > Arachnida > Araneae > Eresidae > Stegodyphus > Stegodyphus mimosarum. The sequence goes on along the minus strand of KK118160.1, from coordinate 481,032 downwards.
TTTCTTCCCACCTTTTACGTGTTTCTTTACGACACGATCAGCTCAATAGTTCTGTTCACGGCTCGAATTTAACCACTCGAGCTGTAATTTAATACTCGTGTGCCAAATTAAGAGAATTTTCAAATTTTGTTTATTTTTTCGAAATGTATTGAACCAAAGGTACTAATTAATGCCACCGAAGAATTATGCAAATATTTCAGAGTCGAATACGTAAGTGTACACGTGGGTGTCTGTGGCGTTTATTTGTGGAAGGAGATACAAGCACAAGAGTAGATTTCGGCGATTTGTGTGCTCGTACTCCTTCACGACATTCACCATATTTTTTACAAGAGTTGGGTAAATTTTATAAGGTATGAAGTAAATGAGTAGCCACGAAGGTATGGGTGACAGAATGCGATGGAAAATTGTCGCTAGATCTAAAACAGCCCAATCACAAACGCAGGTTGCTACAGAGCTCAATGTAATGCCTAGTGTCTGCCGTTAATGAAAACAGTTTCAGGACACTATATCCATATAGAAAAGACCTTGATAAAATTGACCAATATCCTCAAAGATCGTTATGTGGCATATTCAGCTCAGAAACTCACAGCTGTCATGTGAGCTATATGCTGCAACTGGAATATGAGTCTCATAGTCTAAAGTAGCCCTAAGGTTTTAGATGTATGGTTATATGCCAGAAGTCCTGCTCAATGGAGCTCACAAGAGAGTGCATTTAGCTTGATGCAAACAACATGCCCCTTGAACCAGATTTCATTGAAGCTGCGTGCTTTTACAGATGAACCGGGATTCAGCCTGGACGTTGATTTTCGGGAAACCTGTATCTGGAGAAAGCCTGAAACACTAAGGGAGGGTGGTACAGTGTTCCAAGCTGAGGATCCAAGGAAAAGAATAATTACGGTAGTGGAAGGGTAATGGTTTGAGCAGATATTGTGCTGGGCAGTCGCATACCCTTGCATGTGTTTAACAAAGGTTCTCTGACTGCTGTAAGTTATAGACAGGTGACGCAGAGATGTTTGAGTTTTCAGCGGCGCTGCTGGGCTTGAATTCTTGTTAATGGACAAAGGTGCTTGGCCCGATAAGGATCAGTTGGTCGACGATTATCTGGAAAGTGAGGATATTCGCCACATGCAGTGGTTGACTAGATCTCTTGACTTAAGCACTGTACAGCATGCTTGAGACGCTCTTGGGAGGGCAATTTCATTTCGCCATGCCCCTGCGAGAACCATCCCGGAGTAGAAAACTGTCTTGCTGCAGGAGTTGGATCGACTGCCACAACTACCTCCTGTCCAATATGCTGTCGCGCTGTCTGGCTGTGAGAGGAGACCATGCCCTCATATTTGACTCCTTTGCATTCGATACCACAATGTGGTATTTGGACATGCCTTCACTATGAGCTTTACTGATAATCATGCATACATAAAATGTCTTTTGAATAGTATGTCTCTTTCTCTGTTATAAATCTATGTTCGTATCGAATTTCATTAAAATCTGACCATTAGGTTTTCAGAAATTCGACATAATGCACAAATTCTCGTAATTTTGTACACGAGTATACTTGTTGTTTGTCTCAGATTCGATTCCCGTCTGGCGAGCTACAGATAACAGTGGTCTCACTGAACTTGCATACAGGCCGAATTCACAATCGGAAAACAATTGACGGGTCAGATTTTTTTTGCAAATGAAAACTCAATATTGTTGGTTACACTTTGTCATTCAAACATAGTAACAGCCAAATATTAGTATTTCAGACTGACATTTATTTGAAATAATTCTAACATGTTTAATAAATAGTGTAATAACGTATGATAATTTAAATTTAAAATAAATAAATTATGAAAACTTTCTAAATTTTTAAAGAAAATTTTCTGAGTTAGATACAACTTGAAAATAAATAATGATAACCTGGTGTCTTTCTATTATTTATTAAATTGGTTTTGGACACATAAATTAAAATGCACATGTTTCTATGTGAGAAACTATAATTATAATTTGTTAATAAAAAATTTGTTTGTATTATAAGGTATTTTTCCCCCCTTCTTAGCATGCCTTCGTGGTGTAATAGTCAGTACACTCGGCGCGTATTCGAGAGGTCCAGGTTCGAGTCCCGGCGAGGGCATTGCTTATTTTTCATGTCTCCAGCATTAAAATAATCTAACATCCCAGCAGTAGCGCCCGAACTAAATAAGATGGCGGATTATGATTCTCCACCACCAGGATTTAGTGATTGGGTTGCCTAATTCCCAGTCGCCTTTTAAAAGGGGGAGTATATAAGGTATTTCTCCCACATTCTTAGCATACTTTCTTGGTGTAGTGGTCAGCACACTCGGAGCGTATTCGAGAAGTCCAAGTTCGAGCCCCGGTGAGGGCATTGCTCATTTTTCGTATATCCAGCACCAAAATAATGTAATGACTGAACAGTATAATATCCGTTTACTGGAGAGAAACTTGCTAGAAATTATGTTCATCACGGATTTATAAACGTTTGTCAGTCATTCGCAATCTTTGTTTATTAATTTTCTTCTGTGAAAAAGCTTTTGACATAAATATATTCCCAAACAAAACGATTATTCTTAAGTACGAATAAAAGTTAAATCTTTACATTCAAACCTTTCTATAAGGTTTCTCTAGGCTTTCATCACATTGTAAATAAATTAGCTAAATTAATACATTATCTTGCGAGTTATTCATGTTAGTTTTCAATGGTAATGGAATAGTATTAACTCGGATTTCAAGTAATTGGTTTATAAATATTCCAAATTAATGCCTCATGAGTTAAGTGAGAAACATTTTCATGAAAGAGTCTCTCATATGCTCATCTCTGCTTGTTCGGAACAAAGCGACCCTTCTTGGATCGAATGATAATTGGCGATGAAACGTGGATTACCTAACGAAATATCGTTAGGAAAAGAGCGTACTGGGAGCTCGGGATAACTTGCCACCTCCACCTATAAATCAACCTCATATCGGAATAAAAGAACGCTGTATATCTGGTGGGACGCTTAAGGACTAATATTTGAGCTTTTAAAACCTAACGAAAAGCTCATTTCGGAAATATACTATCAGTGCGTGGATGATTTAAATAAACCAGTCTCTTATAAGAGGTCGACAGTGTTCAACAGGAATCACATCCTGCTGTTGCTTTGGCGACTTCTCAGAAAAACATAGACCTAGTCTGAGAAATTCTGCCGCATCCACCATACTTCCCAGAACTAGCACCCTGTGGTTATCATTCGTTTCCCTCCTTGCAAAATTTTGGAAGGAAAAAAATAAAAAAAAAAAACTGTAGCAGATGTCAATCAATCACTACTTGAGTTCTTCGTCTCTAAAGACAAAACGTTTTTAAAAAATTGTATTTATAAATTCCCTTCACGTTGGCCAGTTATAAGGAACCATAGAAAATATTCTGTACAGTAAATATTATTAAAGATACGAAAAATGTATTATTTCCTTTCGCTCTCTAAACGAAGAAAATTTATCGATAGACCTTACGTAAATAAAACAGCGAAATGTTGAGAAGAAAATGTAAGTGATTAAAATGTTTGCTGTTTTGGATTTAATTTGCTATATTCAACAGATAAGGGTGTTTACATCATAAATGTATAATCAGACACTACTGTTTGGATATGCTTCATAAAGTGAAAACAAATTGCAGTTTAGTCAGCTTTTGTTCAAGTAAATCGTAAACATGATCATGAATTCGGAATTTCATACATTCATTAAATAGCATTCTTTACATGCATTTAGCCTTATTGCTAATCTGAATACAAAACTTTGAGGAAAAAAAGTGCATGGAAATAAAGCCGCGTTATTTTTCAATTAAGATGGAGCTGGTTTATTTTCTGCCATTATTCCTGTGATTTCTTTGTAGCATAATAAATCCAAATAATTTCCTTTTATGAAACAAAATGTTAGTTAGTTTCCGAGTATTGAGACTTCCGTGTATTGGTTAATAGGATTAAAGTTTTCCTTCGCATTGTAATTAACCGTTCTGCTTACCTGGAATACAAAAGCAGTTTTTAATTTAAAGCAGCTTAACCTAAATAAAGAGTAATAGTCTTTGGATGATTGACCTTTTTTAGTAAGTATCGTCGCTTTTATATTTTATGTATATCATGAGATTTTCTCATCATACTCTGTGTAAATTGCTGAGAGTTCGGGGATTTTTCAAGAAGCTAATTACTTCCCAAAAAGTTTTGAAAATGCTTTGCGTATGAAAAGTTTAATAAACAATCAGTTAATTTGAATAAGCATTAATGTGTAATTCTGACTACGTTCTAGTTATGTTATTCGGAGTTCTAGAAGCTGGATAGTATTTGCATTTTATGTCGAGTCAATAAGATTATACATACGCTGTTTAAATTGTTTTAAAATAGAAAGTGTGATCAATAGGATTCGAATTATATCTTATCTCTAGATATCTGAAATTCCAGAAGAGATCCGAATACATCCAGTAGATTATGTAAATGTTAATTTATTTACATGCTTTTGACTTTTTCAGATTTCAATAATATAAAAAGTATTAAATAAAATAAAAAGATTGATTTGTAAAGAATGCCCTTCTGCAGCAAGTAAAACTGTTCTACGTGTTTTAACGATACATGAATAAAAATTAATTTAATTGTTTTAAAAGAGTTTTATGCTTCGTTAATTAAATAGTTCTCAGTGTAGTTAAAATAAAACTGTCCTGTGTATTCAGGCAAATAAAAATAATTTATTTATTTAATTTTGTGAATATCGTTTATTTTACGTGTTTTTATATGGAAATAAAAGTACTTTTCATTGTGAAACAATAAAATTATTTCACTGGCATTTACATCAAGCATGTCATGTGTTGTACAGTGAGAAATCAAACCCAACCTTCTGATTTTTCTAATACCCAATGGCCATTCATTATCTTTGTTGATTTCAGTGTGCACTATGCTCCCCAAGACAATCATTCCACGCTTCCAAGTGATACTGGTCTTTTGTGGAGCAGATTACCTCGGACAAGATGACTCTCAGCAATGTTCAACATTGTTTTTATTCATATTTCATAAATACCAGTAGTGTCGTGGAGGAGATCACCGCGAGAAGTTTCAGTTTTTATGCATATTTAATAGAGAGTATGTGCCTATTTTCCACGAAGCAGTGTTCAGTTCAAACAAATAGCGTTTTTCAAAATTTTTTCAAGTGCAGACCACTTTTATAAGTATTATTTTATAGATTTTATATTCGGTGAATCATTTTACTGTTGACCCTTCAGGAGCAGTTGTTTAGCCTGCCAGTATACTTTTATTTTTAAAATAAATTTAATTTAATTGATTCATAGTACTAGTATTAAGTAATTAACTTGATAGATGAAAAATTATGCTTGTTTTTAATAATCCAAGGCTGTTATAGTTATAATTAGCTTAGTAACTAAAAATTAAATAAATGCTGGTAATCATGTAAAAGAGCTGGAAGAGCTTCTCGAAATGCTGGCAATCATGTAAAAGAGATGGAAGAGCTTCCCGATTCTTCCATATCCTTTTTATGTTTGGATGTATGCTGGTAAGAATCACTACAGTCATAATGCTTTAAATTCCTTTTTTATACTGAAACTATAATGGGAAGTCCAGAAGCGGTAATTAATTTCATAAAATGCTAGTTTTGGGAGCATCAGAGACAGGAGCTTAACATTCACTGCGCTAATTGCTGATGATACCATTCATTCATATATTTATTATTTTTAAAGTTTTGACTTTAGAAATATGCAAAGCCGACTATTTAAGTTTTTTTAACGTAACTGTATGCTATCAGGGCATTTATCATCCGTTCTGAAAGGTTTCAATGCTTTATTTACCAATTTCGCAACTAGCAGTTTGCTGTTTCACAGCCATTTGACTTTCCGTTGGATGTTAAATTTGCCTTTCGAATTGACACAGTTTATTTCTTTGTTAACTGAGTTTTACTGGTTTACAAAATATTAGGACGAGGCTTAGAAATGAGCATAAAAGCGGAACAAGGTAGCAAAACGAACCGAAAAAATAATCAGGAGACACTCTTAGGACCGGTAGAGTGGGACAGCTGCATATGTGGCATATGACTTGGGTTTAGGAGTATCGAAAGGGGTGTCACACACAGGCGGTGTACGCTCAGCTATTCAGTGACAGCAACTGCATGGTGTACAGTGATTTCAATGATGTCGAATTGCTACTCCCATGTTATATGGCCGGCAGGCAATTCAGGAGAAATCATGAGGATGATTTTATCCGAGGTCGCATCATTGGGAAGTTGGAAGAAGGGCGAGGTGTCACAAGTCTAGTGAAGGACTTCGAGATCCTATACAGCATGGTTTCACGAATCTGGAGAGCATTTCAAATGGCAGAAACAGCTGTTCCAGCATTTGGCAGTGGTCATCCACGAACAACGACGGCAGTGAACGACCGGTATATTGTTTTACTAGCGAGAAGAGATGTATGACAGACAGCGTAAGGTATCGCAAGGCATATGCAACAAACTACCGAACGTCCTATATCATATTTTAATGTGACCAGGAAGCCTCAAAAACGCGGTTTATATGTAGGAAGACCAACATAGTATATGTTCTTAAGGCCTGCTCATCGGTAACGGCGGTTTCTCTGGTTCGAAGAACAAGAATACAAGAACTGGACGCAGCAGGAGTTCGATCGAGTGCTCGTAACAGATGAAAGCTAGTTCAATCTAAAAAGAGATTCTGGACATATATAGGTCTGGAGAGAACACGCAATCACACCTCCATCATCAGCGAAAGGGACCGTTTAAGAGGTGCCAAAGTTTTTGTTTGAAGTGATGTCATGAGTGGTAACCGCACTGACATCTATATCATTCAAGGAGTTGTAGTCATTGCTGTCCACTATTGTCCCGAGGTTCTTCTCCCTCGTGTGCGTCTGTTTAGAGGTGTTGTGGGTCCGGACTTCATGGATCACAACACTTCATCTCATCATGCAACAGCTGTCTCAGAGCGCTTGGAGAGTGAAGATATTCAACGCGTGGATTGACCTGCGAGATACACGAACCTAAATTCCGTTGGAACACGTCTGTTCTCGAGAGATGCTTGGCAGCACGTGACCAGCCGCCAGCAACGATAACAAAGCTGAAATTGGTGTTACAAGAAAAATTGACCGCGATGCTTCAAAAGCTCCGTGGCAAACCTTATCCTCAGTATGGACAGACGTTATAAGTTTTGCATCGCAGTCGAGATAGATCATATCATCTTTTAAAGACGGGATATTTAATGTCAGACTGTGTCACACGGACGTTTCTGTCTTCTCTCCAATTACGCTCGTATCTGTCTCTTCATTAAAGTACCATTTTGTCTATCCTCACCTTCTTTTAATGATTTTCGTCATTTGCCCAATGTGTTCACAGCTTGGGGATCTTATGGTATTATTTGAGTCAATATAGAACACTTTTGCATGACTGTACATTCGAAAACATGTCTCTTCCTTAAATTTTGCAGACTGGTGTATTGAAAAGCAAGATACGTAATTTTCATTTACTTTTCTCTTATTTTTAGCAACATATCTAAATAACGAAATTTATAATAGACCTTAAATTTCACTTTTATCATGTTCCTTTTCCGTCTCCACCTCTCCAGTGTTCGTTATCAATAAAACGGTAAACGTTTTATAGAAACGTTGTTGTTTTACATGACTCATTGATAAGCATGATATGGATAGACGGATGAGATTCGCGACAGAATAAATTTTAAAATTAGCAAAATTCGGTCTTCGATTGGCGTTGTATTTCTATAAAATGTTGTAGGGAATTTGAGAGAACCTGACTAAGACCTTTCACTTCCAAGAAGCAAAAATATCTTGCATAGCTATTTCATCTCTAAAACTGGCACATTAGAAACATTTTTAACTGATTTTAAAAATATTTTTGAAGTAACGTAAATTTTACTTGCTCCAGCATATATCATAGGGCGTGATAAAAATTGTGTTCAGACGGAATAATCTCATTGTATTGGCAAAGAGATGTATTAATGCATTTAGTCAGCAGTCTTCTTAAAGCTTACCATTCACTTTCAGGCCTGTCAGAATGCAACGTAGAATCGCTTATTTTATGTTGCAATCTCTGATGCATTATACATTGTGTTGTTAAACATTATAAGCACTCAAAAGAAATCAAGTTTATCGAAAAACGTAACTGGAAGTTTGCTTTGGTAAGACAAAACTAATGCTTTATTTAATCATTTTTAGAAAACTGATTTTATTTTTCTTTTAATTTTATTTGATCGAAGTTCTCTTTCACACTGAGTTATGTATATAAAAATCGTCGTGCAAATTAACATATGTCAAGTTAATGTCATATTAACTTGCTATTATCCTAAAATTTTTTCCCTTAAAATATCTATTTCTATTTGTTAATAAATATTACCGAAATATAATTTAAAAGTAAATGCACGATTTCCTTGGGTTTAAAAATTTTGTTTTTAGAGATGTCATATTTAAATCCTTGAATTCTACAAATCTTGCGAAAAATTTATTTTTTTATGTTGTAGGATTAATCTAGAAATGACGCAGTCCAGAAAGATTATTACTATTTCTAGAATAGAGAGAAGGAATATCCAAATTAAAATCAGAAATTAAGGGGCTACTGATTATTTAAATTACAATTTTGATTTACATGTATTTTACCTTACACATACACACATGTGTGTGTAGAG
>KK118160.1:393281-472329 GCA_000611955.2 Stegodyphus mimosarum | reverse complement strand
TATAAAGTAGAAAAGAGAAAAATACGTAGCAATGTTGTAGACGTAAAATGTAAATCCATATTAAAGAGGAAACCTGGGAGTCGAGACAAATTAAATCTTGATCTTATTTTCAATAAAACATGTTGTGACCACAAGCAACTCTGTACGTTATTTGTGGCTATTTAAAAAAACATTTACATTTTTGATATTATTGTGATAGGAAGAGGGCACAGCGAAACTGCGCCCGAGCAGTACACAGAAAGACGTTAAAAGTGCGCAGTTATCCAACATGGAAGCTCACCAAAGAGAAAGGTTTTGGTTTAGATTAGAAAAGTTTCAGTTCTCAAGAGTTCAGGTTCCGAAATAACTACGTCATCAGCGTTACGCAAGCTTTGTGGCATAGATTAATCTAGAAATGACACAGTCCAGAAATGGTATTATTATTTTTAGAATAAAGAGGAAATAGCCAAATTAAAAAAGAGCAATTAAAAGGCTATTACTAAGTTAAATTATAAAGCTGATTTATATACTTTTTATCTTAGACACACACACACACACATATATATATATATATTGGAGACGTTGCCAATAGGTAAGCAAATTAATCAATCTTAATAAATTGCCTTACACTTGCGCTAAGACTGCAAAGTAATAAAATAATTGTTTATTTTCTAATAGATTATTTAATATATAGCTCCTTTGAAAAAAAGTAGTTAGAATTAATTCTATTGAAATGAAGTAACTCATAAGCATATTTAAAATGGAATCTTGAACGTATTTAAAATGGAAGCATTAAAAAGGTATAATGAAAGTGAAAATGATATAAATGAACAAATACGTTTCTTTTGATCGCCGATGTCATATTTTAAACACAGAGACTTATACTATGGTTTTATAGTTATTGATTTGGTTTAAAAAATTAGACTTTACACAAGATCCTTGATATCAGGGGTTCGTCATGTCTAAAGTCGAGTAATAAAGTGTCCATTTCTTTGCACTTTAATACCTCTCTAGTACTGCGACTACTGATTTACCCTGCGGATCTGTTAAAATTGTTTTTTTCTTCGGATTATTTGGAAGGGAATCGCAGATCTGCCTTATATGCATTATATAAGAAAGGTTTAATAAAGAATCATGCAAAAAATATTAAAGGCCATCTAAAATTCCATTTTATTTTAATTAACCAGCTGTATAAAATGTGTTTGCACATTTTAAAAATGATTTCGATAAAGAATTGAAGAAAAGCAAATATTTTGAAATAAACATTTGTTGCAACGTCTTATTATTTGAAATGAGAAATGCGGTATAGGATTCTCTTATATTGGGAAATTTAAAATTAGGAGAGCGGGAAAAATTTTTAAAACCAACTCATTATCAAGAAAAATTTTACTTCCGACAATTACTGCTTCGAGAAAGAAATTCCATTTTTTTTAATTCAGTAACTTTCAAATAGTGAAACTTTATGAAGACATAGCAACAAGTCATACTACATACCACTGCATTCGTTGAAAAAAATAAAGATTGATACAGGTATTGCATATTTAACTTTTTAACGTGTTATTGCAGTCTTCTGACGTTTCACATTATGGACTATTTTGCCTTTAATAGCTTGAAAAGGATTCTTTCTAAGCGCAAACCCACCACGATTGAAGGACTTTGGAAAGTAGTGAAAGAGGAATAGAAAACAATACTCTGGAAATTTTACGAAAACTCCTCTATGATTGAAATCACGATGCAAACGTATAATCCAGGAAAAAAGATATCAGATCGAATATTTAAAAAAATACTCCTTACGTTTTAAACATTAATAAAACGGTACTAAAGTCGTTCTAAAAATGTGTAAACACACTCTGTATAATATTTTATCCTCTGGTTTCATCCGTATCTCACATTCTATTGAGGCATTATTCTAAATAAAGTATTAGTTAAAGCCGCGAGGCAATATGCATAATTTAATATAATATTTAAATTTGAGGTACGTTATAGAATTATGAATAGAATTATGACTTCTGCTTCATTTGGCCACTTAAAGGTGAAGATTCTGTCTCATATAAGTGAAACTACCGCAGAATCTCCTTTATCAGAACCAGTGGCAGACAGCCGTATCGAATAATACTGTTATCTGATAATTCGTGGAAACTGTTTTCGGTAGTTAAATTTAGAAATAAATGCGTAGAGCGCTGTTAATCAAAACAATGTATTGTTATGTATTTTCGTATCTGTGTCATTTAAAATAATGAGTGATCGTTTGTGCAAAAGAATTCATTTTTTAGAGAGAGATTGCATAGCCCATGGCTCTTATACAGAACACACTGATGCCAAATATTTTCATTAGGAAATAATTTGCAGTAAGTCCTTTTTAAGACAATCACCTATGGTTCTAAATGATTTTGGTTTACTATGGAAGTAATCATCCTGACAAGTTGATGTTCATTGCCAAATTTTATTTATGTCTTAAAAATATTTCAGAGATGAGCCTTTCTTGGAAGGTAGTCACCACAAGAGGTTCCCGGTGCTTACTTCTCAAGCACAAAACAGTAAGAAGCAGTCGATTTTAAAGTAAGAGCAGAGGTGATTAGATTTGGGCTTGCTTGATTAGGTGTCGGCTTGCTTGACTAGATGTCATTTTTCTCAAACCGAGTTTCGTCTGAGCGATATTCATTTAAGCATGCTTTCGCTGCCATAAAGTGAGAAAGCAAACTGAAAAGGGGTGTTATTATTGTATAGCAAGAGGAAGAAACATGTGGAGAGATTTCGTAAACAAAATTTTGGTGTACATGTAACTCTGTCTGTCAGAAATGCTATCCTGTGCAAAAGTATCATCATGCACAAGATGATACTTCTGACAGACAAAGGCATTTTGGTCTTTGTTTTAGTCGAGATTTAGCACTCTGCTTAACGGATATTCTTCGCTGAAAAATGAACAGTATTGAAATGCTCTTGACGATGAAGCTAAATTTTATTTTAAAAATAATACAATTCCTGGCCTAATTTTTAGGAAGAGCAAAATCAGCTAAAACGTAAGAATTAGAGTTGAATATTAGGTACGTATTTTCGGGCGTCGCAAAATCAGAACCGTGATTCTAGATAATTTCGGTTTCCTCTAGTTTCTAAGTGATAATTTCCAGTTTTCAGTTACCTTTTCTTAATTAAATAAATGTAATTTCCGCTAGAGATATTCCCAATAGTTCTCAAAATTTGTAGATATTAAAAAAACTACGGAAAGGGTAAGGAAATCTTTTCAAAATATGAAGAATAGTCTCTTTGAAGAATCAGGTACTGCAGATCTATAAATCTGTTACTTTAAAATAGGCACTTCAAGGTCATACGGACCCTCCCCTCATTTATGATCGTAACGTGTGGCGTCATCAAAGCACAGAGGAATGTAGGCGATTTCAACAAATATGGGGATTCGACCTTTTTTTCTGCACCAGTCATTGCCATACGTATGAAGTATGGGAAAGAAATGACCTTGAAATGTCTATAACGGATTACAATTAAAGACAGAATATATTTATGAAAAGATATAAATTTTATAGTGAAGTAGTCGACTAGATTTTAGACGACTGTTCGGTATAATTTATTGGATATAAATGAAAGGTTTTAAAGCATACAAGCAGTTTCTGAACTAATGGAATCTCATATTTAAAATGGCTGAAAATTTGACTGCACTAATGAAAAGTCATAATTTTTAAAATGGCTAAAAATTTAATGACCCACGAAATGTTTTAGAAGCGAATAAACTTAGCAGTCAGTAAAAATTGGGCCGGAAAAATTAAGAAACAATGATGAAACTCCATTTATAGGTAAAAAATTGCTTTATAAATAAATACTGAAAAAATTCAGAATTCTTTCGAGGAAGTGAATTTTTTTATAAAATAAACTGATGAGAGATGACTATGCTATGTCCTTTTCACCATGTAAACACCAAAGGATGGAAATCTTGCAATGAAATCTGACCTCGTGCTTTTACCGAACAAAGAATTCTAATTCGAATTTATTAAGCTGTCACTAATTAGTCTATTCATCGAAAATGAATCTGTATTTTACCCCAGTCAGTAAATGAAGAAAACAAGCTATTGCGCAAAATGTAAATCCTTATTGACGATTTCCAGGCGTCATACATTAAAAGGCATACTAAAAACAGCGGTTCGATTTAAGAGACGAATCTTGTGTAATCTTTAGCTACGGTTCAGCTTTGCAAGAGGTATTTTAAAACTCTGGTTTTGAAAGAATTGCAGTAGCAATTATTCTTGACAAATCGGGACACAGTTTTCAGCTTTATAAATTTAACCACGTTCATTGAAACCCATGCCACCAACATAATTTGAAGGAAGAATATTCTTTGCAATTGGCATGTTTATTGAAAATTTGAGAATTAGGTTTGGTGGCAAACATATGAGTCACTGTATCAAAACGTACAATGCAATAAATAATGTTTTTTTTATTAAAAATGTTAATATTCTAACAAACGTTTTTAAGATGAATTAGGGATTTATTTTACTTCAGATATTACTTATTTTAGAAAAAAAAATTCTGTTTCGCAACTTTCGAGTTTGCATTGACGGCTCAGACTGCGATTCATTCAGCTTCTCTTTGACATCACATGATTGTAAGTTTGATTTGGAGAGAATTACAGTCAACTGCGATTGATTGTGGTAATATCGAAGACTACGGCTACGGCACTTAGTCCGAAGGTAAATAAAAACACAGAAAAAAGGAATAATCCATGTTATAATTAATATAATTTATTAACAATTTCCCTGCATTTTAAAACAGTTTAATCTGAAAAACGAAATCATTTGATTAATTAAATTAAATCAATATTTTCTGCTGTCTCCTTATTGAGCACGCGCGTGCTGCAGCTCTTTTTTTTATTTCTTCCTTATTTCTTGGCGCGCATATTATTTATTTTTGTTCACATTATTTTTATATATTTCGATAAGAAACAATGTAAAACGAAAAATAAATGGTTGTACACCTGAGTTTTTTAAGCTCGAGCAACTTGATTTTAACAAAAGATTTAACAATGTATATAATTCGACAGCAGGTGCGATTAGTTCCGTAGTGTTTATGGATGAAATCCGTCATTCCATACAATATTGTTATGTACTATACTGTGTGAAAACGACTTCCAAATATTACTATGACATTATCTGTTATATACTGTGTGAAAACGACTTCCAAATATTACAATAACATTATCTGTTTTATACTGTGTGAAAACGACTTCCAAATATTACAATAACATTATCTGTTTTATACTGAGTGAAAACGACTTCCAGATATTATTATGACATTATCTGTTATCGTTGCTATTGGCTCGTATAATTTTTGTTTTCCTTTTTATATTTCCCGTAGACAGTTTTGTATTACTTTGATGGTTAGTGATAATTTTTTAGAGCCAATGTTAATTCGTTTCCGCATAATCGGATATTGACAGCGTGATTATTTTTGGCGAATGGGCATAAAGCTTTAAACATTTTCCGTTTATTATATTGACATGTAAATAGCTTATCTGGTAAACATATGAATACTATGTGGCTTTATTATTAAACTATATAAATAAGTACTACCATTAATATAAACATTAGTTTTGAATTAAAAAGATTTCTTTAGAAAATAAGCGGATACATTTGAGATACTAAGCATATAGTCTGTTCATATCCTTTTTTTTAACCGAATGAGTTCTTCCTAGCATTTGCATGAGAAGAGGTGTGATATAAACCGCTTATATTTCCATTCTCAGTTTTCAACTATTAACAATAGTATGAAAGGGAGGGAATACGTGAGTATATAATACATTTATTGATTATGTTTTTGATGTTATTCCGGAAATAAGGAATGAAAAGGTGAGATGAATTAAAAGGCTGTCTGGTTAATTCAAAATAAAAATAAAAGATTAGAGTTTAATCAGAATGTTTTTGTTTATACTTTTATTCACTTATGTTTTATGCTAGTAAGCAAAGATAATGAAAGAGTCCGATATAATTTTGCTTATTAGGTGTTTCAAAGACCTTGAAGAAATTTTAATTATGATATTGCTAACCCATCCAATTTATTATCAAATAATCTATCTATACTTCAGCTCAGAAAGCATTTATTTATCTTCTGTTTGGTGAGGAAGTACAAGATGAGAAGGTTTCTCCACGTGTGTTCACTTCACTCCGCTTTCATTGCGATGTTCATTAAAATTAGCTTCTTATTCTGCTACGTGTGTGCCCGCACAAAACATATAAAAGTTTTAATGTTAAGTATTAGTGTGCTTTATTCGTCGCACTTAGATGTTAGTGTGGATAAAAATTTAGACCATCCAGTAACGTTTATGGTCTCATATCGGTAGTTCCGGTAAGCATCTTAGTTACATTGTACGTTCTTGATGAATGAATGTTTAAACATTTCTATAAATAAAATAAATATCCATCCCACCGAACCTCGCTTTCATGGAAGAAATGCTGAAAACTATAGAAGATTTTTCTCATAACTGAATTTAAATTGTTCCATTATCAATACAACTTTTATATGTATGTGTGTTTCATTGTCACACTGGGTTTTATGAAGGTTTTGGAAAAAATTTGTAGAATGGAATTTGTGAAGTTTTGATGCTACAGTTGAGTAGCCTTCACTGTTTAGTCACAGCGAATGGAAGCATCTGTTATGTTTCATTATGACAGGTGAGGAAGACTATACGGCCGAGATGTGATTGAATTTTGTGTTAAACTTGGAAAGAGGAATAATAACTCTCTTGCAATGCTACGATATTCATATATGGATAAAACATTCAGTCACGTTTTTATATTTCAATGACAGGAAGTGGATCTTCAAAGTGGTAATGCGCCAGTAATCGACAAAACATTTTCCGGAAAGTTATCCACTGCGGATATCAGCATTATTCACCTTAAGCATGCAATGAGTACAGCCTTTTAAATAAACGTCTTGAATCTATTAGCATGGAGCCATGAGGAAGAAAACATGGGATTAGTTCCAGGAACAACCTTTTGTGTTTTTATCCAGGATAACGTCTAGCTGCATGTCGCTGTTGTAGCTGTGTTTGAAATTAATCTGTAACATTCAAATACCATGCATATAGCCTAGATTTTGTGTTCTGTAATTTCTGAGCGTTCTTAACGTTGTAAATGCTGTTACATGAGAAGAGGTTTCCACGCCTGCAGTTCTAAAATGGGTATCACAAAATGGGCTATTTTTAAGTTTTCAAATAATTTAGCGAAATCTATGAAAAGTATAATCCAGTATTAAGGATATATAAAACAGCTCCATTTGATGTAGTAAAACTGCGTTATTATTGTGATAAGACAGCATTATTGTAGAAAACTGTGCCATTGAAATAAAATGACTTGGTGAGAGTTGCAACGGATTAATATTGGAGAGGACTGCATCATAACTTGAATACTTTGCTGCGTAGTTTGTAAGATGACCCTCGGAAGAATACACATAACGGTAAATTCCACACATGATTTTATTTTAGTGACAATGCACATTATCACTGTGGGTGTGCTATGCGCCTCCCAATTTGTTTTCAGCTTACGTCTTAACAACAGACAAATTTAGGAAATAAAGTTTCCGCTACTAGCGACACAGCGAAAAGCAGCACAAGAGAAGAAGCGAAGAGAGGGAGCGACGTAATTAAGCTTTTTATGTGAATTCCATTTCGGATCACATGGCACTTTTAATGTACAGGATTTTGGGTTCAGATTTCATCATTAAGTGCGCATCAGAACTGCAGGCAGAAAAATTTATTGCTGTTATTTTTAGAATGAAGCGGAAGTTAAAAAGCTAGTAATTTATTATTTGAAAGCTAGATTTTATATTTTACATATTAGATATTTTATATTTTACATATATATTATATATATAATGCAAAATGAAATGAAATAATTTTGTCACTGCAAGAAAAACATTGCAACATATTCATATTCAAATAAAAATGGATGCTTTTATATAGTGCCGAAGAACTAATATGGATTGTGAAATCATTTGGAATTAATGGGGAAAGTATAACTCATTTGCCATTAAAATCACAAGAACTTGCGGAGTTATTAAATGATTCGGCGTTGAAAACTGATTTTAATACGAAGTCTTTGGAAGATTTTTAAGCGAAGAGTCGCAAAAGAATTTTCAGCGATTTCTGAAACTGTCATAAACTTTCTTTTACATTTTTCTTCCGATATATTTGTGTGAGACGACATTTTCGTCTTTAATCGCATAAAATCAAAATGTCGATCAAATGTAAAGAACATTGAAGAAATGCTTCGTCTTGCCGTGTCGACAATTTTGCCAAGATTTGGTAATATTATTAAAAATTAACAGGCACAGCCTTCCCATTGATGCTTAATCCCCGCATATGCGCTGTTAGAAGTTATTGGTTTTTCTCATTAGTGACCTTCCAAGTGGAGTGACCTTCCAAGTAGACTAATGACAGTCTATAGTTAATGTGTGAATTTATTCAAATAATTGAATTAAGTTTTATTATTGTATTTCAAGTTTGTTACTTATTTAAATTTTTCACCTCGTCTGTGTCTTAAAATTAAAAATTAAAGTTAGTGACTTAAAACTGCAATACTATATTATAAAGTGCAGGAACGGTTAGTTTCACTCACGGGTATGTCGGATTTGCACAATGCTTATGGGATTCCACAAAATTTACGTAAATATTAGGGGGTCCCAGCATAAAAAAATTTAAGAAACCCTGGTTTAGAAAATAAGTTATTTATTAAAAAATAGATGTCTTTTATTTTTTTTATTTTCTTTTTTGCACCAACCCCCTGATGATAGTACAGCGAAAGATGTAAATTTCATATTCTCAGTTAATTTTATATTGCGGTATTCGAGCTTTTTATTTTTGTTTATTTATTAACATACCCGTTTATTAGCATTATTAGTTAGCATTAACATAAACGTTAACTAGATATAAATATAGGGGCTACAGGGTCGTATAAAAATTAGACTTGTTAATTTGTGCGAAATTTATTTCTTAAAATTTTAAATGCGATAGTATAATTACTCTTGATAGTTAAATTATTTTTTTTTCATTCGAAGTGTATATGTACAGCTTGCGCTTGCGAAAATAAAAGCCACGTAAAATCTTTTGTGGGCACGTTGTATGTATGAGTTAAAAACGCAATATTTTCAACGTTTTGAATGCAGCGAAAGAATTTCAATTTGAAGCTAATCTCCATTTACTTCAATCAAGATTGATTTTCGGAATGTTGCATAAAAATAGAAATTGTTCTCCGCCCTTAAAAACAGTTTTTTTTACCCAGTGGCTAGGAATTTAAAAAACGCACAACTTCCAGATTTTGGTTTCTCGCTCCGCTGTTTCATTAAATCAAGAATGTGTGTACAGAAGCCGGAAAAGTTAAACAATTTCAATACTTTACATTCATAAAAAAATATAATGCTTTTTTATAAGGCGGAAAATCCACTTAATTGGAAAGCAGCCATGAGAAGGAAGTTGTATGTCATCTGGCACTTCCGTGGTTTCATCGCTTTCGTAACGGAATCGATCTATTGTGTAAATTAAACAGTTACCCTTTTAGACACGAGTATAGCAGATGCCATTAGTAACTTCAGAAAGTGTTTGAAAATAACATAAAAAATACAATAAAAATGGCTTTAAAATTCGAAGGTTATTACCATTTCTATTTTATGACGCAATTTTTTTAATTATCATTTTGGGACGATTGATTTTTCTTTTTCCAAGAATTGGAAGTTAATTGTATTGTAAGAAAGGAAAGGAAATTATTAGTAAAAATATTTATGCAGTTGTAAAATTGCGAAATAATTTTGCGCGTTATAGAACTTTGCTTTCTCTGTTTTTGTCTGTCAGAGATTTTTAGACGTTTTGGTAATTTATTTTTAGGAACAACAGTAAACTCAACAAAGACTAATTAAATTAAATATTTTAATATTATCCAGGGTTTTCAGGTACTGAGTTAGTATTTTTGCGTGTTAACAGTTCCAATGAACTTCGTGAATAAACATGCCAGAAAAGCCAAAAAATAAATAAATAAATAAATAAAGACATTACGCAAAGGGGCGTTTTTTTAACGTTTTGTGTGTTACCTTTATTTATTAAATATCCTGTTCTTCGCACTTAAACCATAAAATTCTGTTCAACAGCAATATCGCAAAATAATTTAAAAAGAGCATGCCTTTAGAATTTCCGATACACAGTCTCGCGCGCTGGAGATAATTTTTTTTACTCTGCAGTGTTCTCATTGCTCGCTTTGAAATCGCTTAGTTTGTTAATCAAAAATTATTTAATGTCTGACAAAATATGAAATAGATAATAAAACAATTTCCAAATTCGGGCTTCCAGTTGCCCATGTTCGGTGGAGGATTACGTTATTTAAAATTGGATGGCTCTAGGTACCGTTGTTTTATCACAATGCAAGAAACATACATACGTCTGTGCAAATTCTTCATTATTTAATTTCTTTAATACAGAGCTGTAATATTTGGTTGCAACAGTTTGGGGAGTGAATCAACACAGAATTAAATCAGCGCGAAGTGTCTTCCGGGCTAACGACCTTTGGCTAATAATCTAAATAAACACTTCAGTTTAAAACAGTCCATTTGTTCATTTATTCAGAATAATGCTACAGGCTTTCGAGAAAACATGAAAGTTTTAGCATAAAAGAGGGATGCAACTTGCAACACAGCGAAATCATTTCGCATAATTATTTACAATAGCAACAAAACTTAACTAGCAATTTGAGAATGGCGATTTGTTAGTTATTGCAGTAAAAAATATTAATTAATGTAACTTAATAAGTTAAAACCTTAATGGTAGCTTGCAGCCGCTAAGGTTTGCTTCCTCGCAAATTCTAATTAGCGTTCGGCAATAAGGGATTAATTTTACAAGGTCCCAGTGAAGCTCCATCGAAATCGGTCATCCAGCTAAAAATTCTATTTCGCTTTAAATTTACTTGCGCTTGGTAGATCAGATTAGAATAAAGTAGGGAGGAAAACCAATTTAAAGGTTTGCTATCAAAAAGGGGAGGACATTAAAAATGAGTTCAGTTTAAATTATTTTGTATTTTATTTATGTTGTTTGAGCAAATTCATGCATTTTCCACATGTGTTTCCTCATTTGTAAAAAAAAATTATTTATTTATATATTAATCATAGTGGTTGTAATATTGGATCATCCAGTAGTTTAAAAATATGCTATCATGCTTTGAAGAACTACAAAAATTAAATTTATTCTTTTAAAATGATATATTAGAGTGCTATTAAAATTTACTAATGGATTTAATTCAGCCAAAACATTTTCTATTTGCATCAAATTTCCTTAACTTCAAAAATCTCTCTTTCTATTTGTTTCTAAAGTGCACGTAAAATTATTTTTCTTATTTGAGTGCATGAGCAGGACAATTATTTCACCATTATTAGTTTTATAGATTTGAAAATTGTTTGGTCTTTTTAGTAATTTTTAGGTATGTTATAAAATAAATCTAGTTTTTTGTAATTATTAATTTACATAAATTTTGAAATCATTATAAGGGAGCAGATATTTTAGGAATTCTAATGATAAAAAAAAGTATTTCTTAATTATTTCGTATTCAGAAATTAGCTCAAGGAATAAAAGACTGTTCATTACTGTTATTCAGACAAAAGACTGTTCATTACTTAGTTTTTAGTTCAAAAGCGTTCTTGATTTTGTACTCATGTATTCTGCAGAATACATTTCAGGAGCTAGACGTTCCCCTTTCTCATTTTCTTATGTACAGCGCAGTTAAAGATAAGTACTCTTTGAAACGTAGATTTTTCGTAAATAAAGAAAAAAAAGCAGAATTTTGAGATTAGGTTATATGAGTGTGGCAAAGCACACGCAAACTATCAACCTAGCAGGAGGGCTGCCTTCGTGGAAGACTTTTTAAGGGGAACTGGTTCGTATTCGCGTTACACATGGGGAAAACGACGAAGACCAATCACGTAGCCAGCCATGTGTCGGAAATTGAACCGGATCGTACTACTAGCATTCAGCGGTCACTTGGCCGCTGGTGGAGCTCCAGAATTTTGAATAAAGCTTTGATAAATTAAAACTAGTCGATACGAGTTACAATCCTCCAATTTATGAATTACATGTGTTTACGAACTATCGTTTTGGTCTTGAAAGGTTTGTGGTCTTTTGAATGCAGTTCTGTTTTACAGCTTTCGTTTGGGTGAAAATTGTTATAGGCCGTAGGAGTTTCTTAAATAGAGAGTTAACTGTGCGTTAAAAGCATAAAAGCATTTGCTTACACTTGCCCTTTTTAATAATTCTTTCATGGATGGAAATGGAAATGATTTGTATTATTTTCTTAAGATACTGAAGTAGCTTATCTCCAGGGTTTTAGCTATAGTTGTTGGACCCCCTCCCCCTTTTTTTAATATTAATAGGCTAGGTGTTGCACTGATCATTAGCTGAAGCCTTTTGATCCTGTGCAAATGCAGTGATTTTGTTTATTTGTCCAGTTCCATATCAGTTTTAATTGAGAACAGGCTTTGAGGTGGTATTCAACAATCAGTTACCCCAATTTCTTTACTTTCATTCTCTTAAGAGCTTTCCAGATCAATATATTAAGAGATTTTCAGCGCTGTTTTTTCAAAAACTACTGTACATTCAATTAATGTCCATTCCTTCTTTGGCTTTCAAACCCATACCCAATGGCATACATTCTATAATGATCTTAGCTTTGGGAACAGCATTAAAATGACAGTGAAATGCTGTGTGTTATCACTTTATTTAAAACTTCTGTCCTTCTCTAATTTTATTAATCGTAGCAAGTTACAAAATGTTAAAACTTACGATGCACTTTGATAATTTCGGCGGTTGGAGGATATGAGCAAAGAACCATGACAGTAACTAACTAAAAAAATGTGGTTTTTACGGTTTGAGAGCAAGGGATCTTTAGCAGTAAGATCAGGAGAAAATGAAAGCATTTATTCCTAAACAGCTAAAGAAAATGCACCAGGCGAAGCAAGGGGTTATGAATGCCCAGAGTTCAGATGTAGTCATGTAGATGGGATGTGTCATGCTTAACTGTGTGGAAAATTCTGCGTAGATTGTAGAAAAACCTTCAGTACAGGATTTTTTTGGTTAGTTACATTTCGAGAATGAAACAATTCTTGGAATGTTTATGTTTGTATAAAATATGTAACCGATTATGTATTCAAATAAATAAGCAAATAAAGAAGAAAGAAGTTTCATAAAAGTAATTTAAAAGTTTAGAATAGTGTGAATATTATTATAAGAATTTGGTTTATGAAGCACAGTAAACAACGAAACGACTACGTAAGGAATCAGGCGTTTTGATTTTCATTTTTCTTAGAATTGTTCTGTTGCTGTTATATTTTATCAACTGCTATCTCATAAGCTTGGTTATTAATTAAATACTTTAAAATTGCTTTACAGTTGCTTTAAAAATAATAATTCATTTTTATTGAAAAATCAAAACCCGATCCTAAAGGTGCTCATTTAAAAGTTTAACATTTGTTGAAACTTAAAACGAACAAGTGTTTTTCCCTTAGCTCAAAATTGTTCATTTGTTCGTATTTATGGAATGATGTCTAAAGTCTTTTATTCTTTTGGGGAGAATCTTAGAGAAAGTATTTTGTTTCAAAATAATAGCAACCAGAAACTTCAAATTTTTATTCTTTGCATCACCTGCCTCTTTCAAGTATTTTAAAGTTTTATTTTTATAAATTTCTCTGTCCTTTTGTGTGTGGGTGCAAATTGAAACAAAATTATAAATCGTGAATAAGTAAGTAATAATTCATTTTAAGTCAAGATTTATAGTTTTCCTAAGTTTTATAGAGGAACTCGTATTTCTTTATATCTACCCTTTGTGTTTATTGGTCTGCCAGATCACGGGACCTATCACGCACGGATTTCCTCTTCTGGGATCACATGAAGAGTTTGTTGTACGAGATGCCCCTTTCTTCATTTGAAGACCTCATCACTCGAATGATGCGTGACATACCAGAAGGTAAGGAGTTTGATGCAGCGCCGCTGCCAGGCCCGCCAGACGACCTCTGGTCGCAATTCGAACACCTGCTGTAGTACAACCTTTCAACAAAATGCTCTCTGTCCCATTACTGTGCTTCTGTTCCTTTTCTCTGTCTCTTTGCAGCCTAACTGGCAACTATGGCATTCGCGACCCCGCACTCCCACGCGACTCCGAGTCGCCTCTGTAACCCCCACACACCCTGCAAGCCCGTCGGTCTGATAGAGAATCACCCTGTATATGTGATAAAGAAGCTTATCTCTTTTTACGTCTAGTAATACTTTTTAACTCTATGTTCTAGAAATTGAATATCATTTTTATAAATTTTTCATCATCTACCCTTTGTGTGTAAAATATTTAGATAAGACCTTAGAATAGTGATTCTCAACCTTTTTTTTTTTGTCGTGGTATACTTTTAACGATTTCAAAATTTGGCGGCACACAAAGAAAAAGATAAGTTTAAAAGTTGTTTACTTACCTATAGTACGCTGGGTAAAATAGTTAATGATAATAAATTTGAATGTAAAATAAAATTATATGTACTACAAAAACAGCAGTACGTTTATTAAGGGATTAATTACAAGTTAATAATAAGAATCCTTTGAATATACTTTGAATAAGAAATTTTAGCTTGGTGTTTTTTTGATAATTTCATTTATATCGGGTCGTAAAAATGGCAATGCTACTCTCGTATCGTCTTCTACATTTTACAGTATCGATCTTTTAATCGTTTTCATGTTGTTTAATACTGAGAATCAAAATTCACACAAATAAGATGTAGAAAATTGTAATAATATTTTAAAGCTTTTTTGGCCAGCATGGTATAATCGTATCTAATGTTAATTCAAAATGAACTAATTGATTCTTCCGAGTATGTTAAAATTAAATCTCGATTCTTAGAAAGCGAAATTAGTTCTTCCTTTTTATTCAAAGTTAATTCAAATACAGAAGTATTCGTTATCACAAATGGATTAAGAACCCCATCAATGTTTTTTATATTTAAATGGGGGGAAATAAGGAGTAATTCTCTCCTCTAATGTTGTCAAATGGTCAGCAACAATTTTTAGAATAGTTTTGTTAAAATCTTTTGGAACTGACTCAAACTTTTCCAAATTCCTTTCCTAAGCTTTTGTCTTCCATAAAGTTATTTGTTTTTGAAATCCCACCAGTTTATCTGTTGAGTTTAATATATTTTCTTTCGGCCCTTACATACTTGAACTTATGTTATTAAAAAGAACAAAAATGTCTGATAAGTAAGCTAGTCTCCCATCTGCACCAATCAGAACTTCTCAATTTAATTATGTACTGAACATGCGCGAAAGTGCTCCGAAATGCCTTTTCCTCCAGAGTACCAAAATCGGCTTGGATACCACAATTGTTACGTTATTAACGTCTTAAAAACCGGAATTTCGCCAATTCTCATGTGTACCGTATACTAGGATTAAACCCATTGTAATTTTTACCATATACATTTCTAAAATTTGGCGGCATACAAAAGTGTCGCGTCACAGTGGTTGAGAATCACTGCCTTAGAACCTTTTCCAGCTATGAAAGAACGAAAACATTAATTGATGGCTATAGTAATACACTAATCATTATCAAACCTGTGGTAATTAAATTGTGATGGAATTTATTGTCTTTACAACAGCGTGAACCGGTATCGTTCTTAACAATGTTTTTAGGCAATTTACTGCCAGTAAAATTCTTAGCAAAATATTTGTCATGGAAAAATGGCTTCCATTTTAATTATAAAAATGAACATTGCATTTGTTTAAATTCCTGCAGTAACTTAACTTAAAAGTAAGGTAAATAAATGAAATCGTAATTTGGGTTATGAAAAACGCCTATCTGTTTTAATATTAATAATATTTAGCCATAACATTATTTAACAAATGGGAATGATTCCGATTTAAATCATGTCTCCTTTGCTTTTATAAGAATACCCTAGGTACAAAGTGTTATTTATATATATTTGGATAGTTTTGACGAATGTATTAAAATGTCGTTAACAGAATGATAAAACAGTGAAACATACATAGTATTAGTCTTAATGCCTTTCCTTTTATTGTTGGAAACTAGTCTAAAACATGAATCATTTTATAATACATTTCAACGTGATAGATTTTGGAGTTCATAAATATATTTGTGTTTACAGCCCGCAATTGCTAATTTAACTTAACCATAATAATTAAATAGTCCTAAAAACTTAACGACCTGATTTTCGGTGTCCGTCAAGAGCATCGAAAATGAGGTCGGTAAGGTTTTTCCAAAGTTCTCTAAAACTTCTAAACGACTTCATCCTTCATTGCCGCGGGGTTCGTGTAACTCTGACATACGACAGGTTACTGCGGAGATGCAAATTATGATACGATACTGCCATTTTAAAACTAATCTTATTTTTGCTTTTAAACAATCGTTTTTCCTTGAGGGTTGGGGTGGAATAATTTCAGTACTTGTCGTCGCTGTTTTACTTTTTATTTATGATACTTAGTTTGAAACGAATTTTTCTAGTGTGATTCAATTAGTTATTAAGGCCTTCAGGATAAATCGTTTTTAGAATGGAATCAGGAAAAGGTTTTATTATTATTATTATTATTATTGAATAAAAGGAAATGTATTCATTAAGATTAGGAGCTTGCTTGGATTTTTAATTGAATTTGAATACTGAACTAAAGAGCTGTGATTATATGTGATACTTTTAATGTATTGCGACAATTTTTATTTTGATATTTTAAACTGGGCCATTTTTGAAACAGCTGTGTGATTATCATCTGCCATTCTACGTTTCCTATTCTCATTTGTAATTCCTTAGGGCTGGCAATTTTGTTTAAAATTACAATGCTGCTCAGGCAGAGAGCTCCCAGTCTTCCAACAGAAGTAGCATATAATGGTTATATTTTGGGAATCATTATAATATTAAAGTCTTACCAAGAAATTATATGATGTATTTCTGATAAAAATAAGCCATTTTACGAAAGGTCCAAAGACAACACCCTTTACTTGAGAATACAGATAATGAACAAGATCATATATTTTATTGAGATCTTGTAAGTTTAATTTTATATTTCATTTTATATGACGGTATTTTGAACTTTGAGTAAATTTCTGTACTGATAAAGTTTTATTCAATTTAAAGTACCTTCTTGCTTGCCCTTTGACTTAAATTTGAAGAAACAAACAGATTTATATTTTCGATATTTTCCCACAACTGTTGGTTTTTGTATTTTCCCTCCAAAATAGGAAATTTTTGATTTTATTCTTCAAACTGGCAATTTAAAGATTTTAGAAAACAATAGGAAAGAGTCATCTCTTTTCTTAATCACATATTTACGATAGGATCGTGGTTTAGTAATATGAATGGACCAGCTCATTCGCTAAACTGCTAGATTTTCAATGAATTGAGTAGTTTAGGTTCGTTAGGTTGAGTCTTAATCTTCCAGTTTTAAGGAAGGAAACGACCACGAACTGAACTAGCACGCGCAGTTAATGCGTTCCTGGAAAGTAGTTTTTGTTCTAATTCCAGTGCCGCTGGCATTTCATGAGTACTCCGTATTTGCATTCTCGTGATCTCAGTACCATTTTCTTAAATATCTTACATAGAGATCAGCGTAACCGCTCCTTGCCTAAATCATGACGGTACTTCTTTTGTGTCTTAAAAAGTTAAATTTGCTGTATTTGTTTATTTTTCTCCGATGATGATATGTAGTTAATTAAATTGTAAAGTTAATTAGGGATCATCAGACAGTTCTGACTACTTTGCCGTAGCTGTCAGATTATCTTTTTCAATCCCATCTACCAGAGTTCTATCTTTTAATTTGGTTATCATCGGAGAATACCTTAATCTTTCCTCGAGATTTTTACGTGCTGAAATTATGAGAAACACGCGCAGTATTTCTTAGTTTTAGTTCACAATATTGCTTTATGTTCGTGTGCTTTCGGAAATTCTTTGGCTTCAGAATGAAATTGTTCCAGCTTTATAATTTTTCAGTTCCCCAAATTTTTTCTCTTGGTATTAATAAAGTAGGTAAGACAAATTCTGAATTCAACTTGTCTTCTAGAAATATCTGAGTTCATCAGTAGCCGAACGGGTAAAATCGCTGAATACTGATAGTTCTATCCGAATTCGAACCTAGGCGAACGAATAGATTGTGTGGACAGTTTCCGTAATTTTCCCCCATGCATAAAGTAAACATTTTTTTAGAAAGTTCTTCTCGAATCCATCCAAAATCATAGGCAGATAAACGTTCCATGTTTTACTATATCCATATAACCCATCTGAAGCGTCTGTATGTGATTCATAATACACTCAACTAATTAACTCAACCCATCAAAAAAGCGAACACAGGTGGAGAAATCGATTTCGACTGGGCAGCTAGCGGTACTATCTGCTGATATTTTAAGCACACACAGCGATACCGCGTATAGTCGAGCCATCAAAGGTTCAGAAAAGATCTTTCCAGGAAAAATTATAAAAGTTTGTTTCTTTCTCCGTTCTATATGTTTTTCTGGGATGATGAATCCAAATTTCAGGTTTGCTATCTCGCCAGAGGCCGGCTTCACGACGAAAATCGAAAAAAAAACCCTTACTCTTAGTATTTTTAAGTTTTTCGTTTATAGTTCTAAAATTAGCATTTTTTTTAAGATGACTACTCTGTGCAAAGTTCAGTAGATTAAAAAGTTCCTACAAAATGCATGTGTGTATTTTAATGTTTGAACAGTCTGCGACGCGTCTAGAGCGTGCTGAAATAAAGACTACTTATTGGCTATACGTGAAAAGCGCAAACATATGCTCTACTATCTATGCAGTGGTGCCCTAATATCAACGTCATATGCCTGAAACTAATTGTTTTAAGAAAACCTGATTTGTCTAACTCACATTAATGGAATTAAGGAACGTCAGTGAGATATGTTTTCGCGGACCCACTAATTTATCCTAAATCGTGCTCGTGTTACTACTGTCCTTCCTGTATCTGAAAATGGTAAATGCAACTTAAATGTTTTGGGTTAAAACATGGTACAGTAGACTAATTTTGTACTCTAAACTGTGAAACTTCAATGAGGTACAATGTCAGTGGGTATTTGTTAGTTTGTAAGGTCTATTTGCCTAAATTTTGTGTGAAAGGGACTTTCACACAAAAGTGTTTCTTCCAAATGGACCTGGAACAGTTCCAACAGGTCCAATACTTGCTTCTCAATGTATATTCTTCAACCGAGCTATGTATTGGCACGGGACGGCAGCAGACATTGGAATCACGTAAAGTGTGCCACTTGTCGAGTGGAATGTGTTGTACCCATCAATAGTTCACACTGGAGGTTTCGCTATTTTAACACCATTTGAGAAAATGTGTGTTGATTACGAGTCAGAAATAGTGTGATGATGGAAGACATTTAAAAACATGCATGATAAATAAATTTGTAATGCACTCAGCACATTAAGTAACGTGGCGTTCCATACTTTCTATACAAAAATGCTGTAACCCCCACTTGCAGACGAGATATATGAATTAGGCCTCACAACCGTAAGTAAGAATCGGATATTGAAAGTGATGTCTTCTTTTCATTTGCCAATATTTCCTGTCTTCTTGCCCACCAGTGAAGCATCTATGACCATCATTTACCAGTGAAGGCCTGAAGATTTTGCGGAATGAGATCATCAGTGCCTTGTTGTGTTATGTCATACACTTGAGAACGTATATCCTTAACGATAACAACAGCTAATATCTTAACAATGCTTTTTTCCACATTCTGTGGCAGTCTCTCTTGATACCGTTATTAATCGGTAGCTATCTTGTGACGAGTAGTCTTGAAACTCGCAATACAAGGCATGTTACCTGTTACCAATACATCATTACCATATCATTCAAGGAAGCATGCTTTTGCTGTTCTGGGGTGAAGATGAAAGTCTTCTTCAATCTGATTTATCAGTTCGTAAATTGTAAATTGTCAATCCCGTATTCTGTTTTCAAGAAACGAAAATTGATTTTATTGCTGCTTCCCCACCATCTGTAGCTATGCCAGTTTAGTGAAGAACCTAGAATACAAAATTATTTTACTGTACTATCATTTCATTGAAAATGTTCTATTTCCATTAACCATTTAGGAATGTAGCAAGAAGAGTACTAAAGCGATTTCCCGTAAACTAGTAGTTCCGCCTATCATGTACCTCAGTCATTAACGTTCGTTAATTCCATCTAATGAAATCTAGGCACACCAGTTATTCATAAAGTAATTAGTGGTAAGCATATGACGTTCATATTAGGATTGTGCTATTAGAAGGACTTTTTTTGATGAAAAGCCAAAAAGTGACCTTTTTTCAGCACGCTCTAGTTGTGTCGCAGATTGTCCGAACATTAAATTTAATATATGCATTTTATAGGAAATATTGCCTTCCATAATTTTGCATAGAGTGATCATCCTCGAAAAATGCCTAGTTTCAAGTTATATGCCCAAAACTAAAACAAAGTGCCAAAAGTTTGAGTTTCTTTTGTTTTACCTTTGGGAAACTGGCCTCTGACGAGGTGACAAACTTAAAAATGGGATTCATCATCACAAAAAACATATAGAACCTGCTGTATTTTTATTCGACAAATCCAAGACTGAGTAGGAAGAAAGAGCGGAACGTACACACATAAGAAGTAGGTGTACCTAAAAAGTTAAAAATATCCTGTTTTAAATCTCTCAAAACTAACATTGGTACTGAGTATGTTTTACATGCCTATGGTTTCGTATTAGGCTGAATGCACACAGAACCGATGATAGCTTGATAAAATTTATTTTACCAAAAGAAAAACTACAATTCTCGAATTTTTCACAAAAGTACTTGTATAGCTCTTGAGTATTACAGAGCAAAATTAGTAATTACCATTTCAAAATACTAAGAACGTTAAAGTTTACCCAGTCTACAGAGATATTTCCAGTTCCGTCGATTTTTCGAAATTGCTGAAAGGCATAAAGTTACATAGGGCTAGGTTGATTTACATTTACATAAGTACCGGACCAGTAACAATTGCATAGGTATAAGAACCAAAAACATTTGGCGATTTTTTGCCAAAACCATCGCCCGTTTGGCGCTGTCTCGCCAATGCCATTACCTTAATGTTAAATGGACTTACCCCTGTAACTATATTTTTTCTGGGAAGCTTCGCTTTTCAGAGAATTTTTATGTTGCAGAGTGTTATGTTACTTTTTATGCAAGAAATACTACAATTCACTTGTAATTTCGCTAAATTTATTTACATATATAAAAAATTTATAGCATTGCCCCTTCCCAAGGACTACACGCCCCGGGAAATTCCATTTCTGGGCATGAACCCATACTTACAACTAAGTCAGTGCAATATTAAAATAACATACGACAAATCAAATACTAAATAAATAAATAAATACATTTACAAATTTATGTGTACGTAAGACCATACTCGAAGTATTCTGTTTACATCATTACTATGAGGACTCCATACTCTAGCCATATCAAGAGACTAGTCTATCGTAGTGAAAGACTAGATAACTTACGGATCCGAAATACGAGGTCATTCAACGTGTTTATTATTGCTAAAGTACCTTCCCAGGGTGACTGCAGTTTAGTAGAGAGCCCCTTCCATGGAATTGGATTCCATAACCTCAGGTATAACCTTCGTTGAATTCATATCCTGTAGCTCTCTTGTCACATCGGGTCTTCATCTTCTCCGTCACAACTTGACTCGCTTTCTTATAAAATTGTGTATCACTTCAAACTGGGCCTTTAGTTTCTGTATGTACTCCAGAGATTATAAAGGAGCATCCGAACGGCGACTAAACAACAGATCACAAGGCAGACGAAGCTCACGTAAAGCCTGTGAGATGGGCAATAGCCGATAGTTCCGCGGAGAGCACTGCCAGTGAGAACAGAAATAACATTTGATACCAGTTTTGTTGGTTTCTGGAAACTATCAGCGAGAAGTTATTAAGGATGGTTCAATTAAAATTCTCTACCATGCCATCTGACTGTTAATGTAGAGGTGTCGTTTGGGTTTCGTCTGAGCCAAGTAGTTAACAGAGTTCTTTAATTACAGCGGAGATAAAATTCCTTCTTTGATCGGAATGTAACTGAAAGGCACTTCGAACCTATAAATCCAATACTGCACCTTTGGTACCGTGACACTCTCTTGATCAGAGATAAGTTTTTGGCCACTCTGTAAAGAAATCTATGACACGATGGTGTATTTATTGCCATCCGCAGTTCATGGTAGCAGTTTTCCCAGAATGTCAGAGTGATGCATTCATAAGGCGCTGTCTACAGTATAATGTTGCAACTTCCCCCAGTTGCGTTTCTTTGGTCTTTTGGACCCGCACAGGCATCACACGGACGTCACTACATGGGTCTGGGTCAGACAATGTTGAAGTTGTAATTTGACGACCGAATTAACCAACTCGTATTTTGCTTCCTCCCTGGAACAATATCGACAGCTTTTTGAACAGGTTCTTCGAGATAAGATGTCAGCTTTTTCCATTAGACTTCCAAAAAGAGATCCTTTCCGATGACGAATAATGATATCATATTTCTGAAGTCCCTGTATCTGGTCCCTCGATCTGGTTATTTCACTTTCATGGTTCTTGAAATTTAAGACCCAGGTCAATGATGAATGATTTGAAGCAACTGGATAGACATATGGTTCAATATGCTACGTCACCGTTTATTTCTTGGGATAAAAATAGCACTGACACTCATTACTCGCATCCATTTCCAAAATAAACAGTTTTTCGAGCTGAGGATACGTCGGCATTGTCAAAGATGCTATGCGTCCTCCTATTCTTTTATTCGAAAGAACTTGTTCTTTGTCAGTTTGTGAAGAGGTTTGTCGATGGCTGAAAGGTACTTCGATAATCTCCTAAATTAGGTACAAAGCTCCAGAAAACTTCTCAGCTAATGGACATCTCGAACTTTACACAAACATACTCCTACAGCTCTTCTCAGTGTGACAGAGCATAGTCAGTAGTAATGATTTCAAATTATTAAGAACGTAAAACACAAAGCAGTATAAATGCTGAAATGTGTAAGCTCTCACAGTGGGCTGTGAATAATAAATGCTGAAATGTGTAAGCTCTCACAGTGGGCTGTGAATAATAAATGCTGAAATGTGTAAGCTCTCACAGTGGGCTGTGAATACTTTCAATACTCTGATCTATATTAAATTTATATAGTTTCTCCCAACTTGTACAGTTTTCCCCGTCCGTAGAGAAATTTCTACTACGTTCGATTTCTCGAAATACCTGGAAATACACATATAAATCGAACCCGTTACGATTACATAGGTAGAGGATTAAAATGTCGTCAAATGGTCGCCAGGTTTGGTGATTTTTAGCCAAACTTGGCGACAAAAGTTAATCGCCAAAAATCATCGCCAGCTTGGCGCTACCTCGCTAAATGTGCGTGATTGCCGTTTACCTTAATGTTAAATGAAATTATCTTTGTAATCCTATTTTGCCTTTAAAGCCTCGCTTTTCTAAGCCTTTCTACAACATTATACAACAGGTACTACAATTTACATGCAGTTTCACTAAAATTATTTACATATATACAAAATTCGAAACAAAATCAGTGTATCCTACTTTTATTGTCTTTTATGTAATGAATATATGTAAGTTGTATCAGAATTTTACTCGAAAATAATTTGTAGTGAGCTATTTTTTAACTCTAAAAACAGTCAGATTGTAAAACATTACTTGAATTAACTATTTGTTGAGAAGATTAGACCATGGAATTCAGTGAAAAACTATTTTAGTCTGCAAAATGTTTAAGATTAAAATGATCATGAATACAGAATTCCTTTTTAAACAATTAACTAAATTCAGATGCGTAACTTCACCTTACTTAACTGTTTTTGCATAATACCACATGATTACCCCATTTAAAAGTCATTGATGTTTGCTTAATAACTGTGCAACTGCGACTCAAGCCCGAGACTGAGGCCTTGATCGTGACTGGAAACGTAAATTCTGGCATTGAGGTCAAGAGCGTATCTTTCCTCGGACGAGGTCACCGAAACCGAAGTTTTTATCTCTCCCAGCGAGGCTTGAGAGTTAAGAATGAATGCCAAATAGAAAGACTTATGCAAAAAATGATTAATTTATTACTTTTGATTACTTAAGTCCTTTCTCAGCATTATATATGAGTTTCTGAAATCATAACTTTCTTTGAAGGTTTTATTTTTCGCAACGCTGGTGATATCACAAGATGTCGTTTAACGAGCTAAACGCTTTGCTAATAGGTCTTAGAACACTTTGCTAATAGGTTCAAGGATTTTTAGTGGCTTTTATCATTCAAAAACAAGATTCAGAAGTACGAAAACCAAGGTTCTGAAGCATCTAATGTGAAAGCTTTTCTAAAGTTAGCATATGAAGGCCTTTTTTGCACGATGTGTACGTGTGTTGCATTTCAGTTTTCCTCTAATGTGTTCAGATTTCTTCGTAAAATTCTCTAATGTTTTCGCTGAATTAATGTCACCTGGTTTTCTTGACTTAACAAAATTTTCTGTTAATATTGCGATTTAAGTGCCCAACAAAGTTCTGGAGCTCATCTTATTTAGAGTTTCGATGCGCTTTTGCTGAAATTATGATTGCAGTAAAATTGTGATTGCTGAAATTAGGATTGATTAAAATTTTAGATGTACTGGAACCGCGCTTTGTCTAAATTTAAACCCTGATTATAACAAGATTTTTCATGTCTTAAAATAGATACTACTAATGCAGTGAAACACTGAATCCACTCTTAGTACACGTATTTATTCTTATTTTATAATTACAAAAAATTGATAACCAGGCTAAAACTTTTCTTCAACATCATAAATTATTGTCTGGCTAATTTTGTTGCATTAGGGTGTTTGAAAATAAGTCTTTTTTATCTTTGTTTATTACTCATGCCCTTTAAATTTTATCATTTTAAATAATTTTCGTTTTCAGAAAAAGACCAAAAATCTAAACATATCTTGATGAGGCCCTCAGTGTTTCACTAGTTCCAAATTCTAGAAAAAATACTCAACGTAATTTTAAATTTTAAGATTTAATGCAAATTTAGAAATAAACCAACGTTAACTAAATATACAGTATAAACCTCATAACAGGAAAATCTCCAATGCCGTACCTAAAAAATGATAATAAAATAAACTGCACTAAATTATCGGCAAACAACAAACACTGTCTTTCAGCTGCATGGCGATATTAACTCACTTAGGCATAT
The DNA here is from genome assembly GCA_000611955.2 of Stegodyphus mimosarum. Taxonomy (NCBI): domain Eukaryota; kingdom Metazoa; phylum Arthropoda; class Arachnida; order Araneae; family Eresidae; genus Stegodyphus; species Stegodyphus mimosarum. The sequence goes on along the minus strand of KK118160.1, from coordinate 447,123 downwards.
TATGGAAGGAAAGACGAAAAAGGGAGATGAATTTGCGTGTCTAAAGTAGTATTTCTTTACTTACGCGCATTCTCTGCGCAGGAAGAAAAGAAGGCGGCTCGCTAACACGCAGTATGCTTTATTTGAATTTTTTGATTCTAAATAAATCCGTTTTTCATTGCAAAGCTAGATATTTTAAAACATTTATAAGAATTTTACTGTGCGATGTAGTTAAAAAATAATGCCTCATTTTCATAATTTTCACTTTAAAGGAACGTGCTTCGTACGTTGCGTGCTCTAAGACAACGCCCCTGCAGTTAGCTCTGAAGCATTTGAATGAACAAGTTTCACTACTTAATGCTTCAGGATATTTAATAATAGAATGTTTTAGAAGGATCAATGAATTCTGTGAGTGAAGAAGTAGACATTTCTTAGAGCGTTTCAATATTTTAGGGAAGATGATTATTTTAAATTTTTGCATCAGCTTATTCAAAATGAAGTGCTGCAACCAGCCCAGCCAATATTCTAAGACGGCCACCTCTGAATTTAACCAATATTTCTCACAAATATATAAAACAAGTTCTTAGTAATCATAAAAATATTCTATGATGACCTTTCTTTAGCGTTTCTGAAAACGTCAAATATATAATAAGGCTACTATTACGAAATCTAATTTCGCTATCAAACGTTAAAACACTTTATGTACAACGTAAGTTCAAAGAGTACCAGATCTTATTGTGTCAAAGAATTTCAGGTCTTATTGTAACAGCAAAACTGTGTTTTCCGACCTTTTATTGTAATGCAAAACTGTTATGGAAAACAAAAATATAATCGTTAAATTCAGCGTTGTGTAATTTATAATATAGGCTTGATTCAAGTTATGAAACTTCTGGCTTTAAATGATTCACTAAATTCCTAAATATTTTTATTCTACTTTTCATTTTTCCTGCAGGAACATCTAGTATATTGCATAGCAAATGAATGTTCCTTTGGTACTAAGGCAGTTATTTTTGCATGTGATGTTACTGCAGTCGATTGCGTGTATTTCTAAGTTGATAATATACGCTATCTGAACTTTTATCTTAAATGGCTATCTCATGTTAAGATGTATTTAAAAACAGAAAATAAAAATATTGAATTGGGAAACAAAGTTAAAAATAATTGAAGATATTGCTGGTGGTCTGATCCAAAAAGAGGGCTAAAATAGTTCGTCTCTGATGATGTTTTAATAAACGGCGAGTGTTTCTGGAATTAAAAAGTAATGATATAAGATTTTTACAGTACGTTATTGTATATATGTAAGTAAGCGCGTAATGTACATATTATATGCATAATGAAAAATATGCCTTAAAATTTGGGTTGAACATGTTTTTTTTTCTTCTGGGAAATTCATTAACGTGTAAAAGGCGACTCAAAAGTAGTAGTGTATCTCATTGTAAAATTTATACGCATTTTCTGAAGTGTCTATAATTTTTATGTCTTTGCATTCTTATGTTTCAACTGAGTTTCCAGTTACCCAAAGTAACATAGGTTCATATTGTCATGGAATGTCGGAATTTTGAATGTTATCTTGTATCGCATACACAATATAGATGGAATGCAGTCCAAAAGGAAAATATGGGACTACAGATTTAGAATATAAATTAATATTTTAACGTCGTTCGACAACTGCATTACAAAGAATGAACTGCATATATGCTAAAGTGCACTTTCGCCATCCGAGTAGGAGCTCGACAGGTTTTGCTTTTCACCCCAAAAACGCAACATATAAAGTTCGTTTGAAGAAATTAATTTGTTCAGGGGAGCATGAACTTGAGGCTGGGGAAGTGTAAAATCCATCTAAGAGAGAATGAAGAAAAGCTGGGAAAGAAGGGTCCATTGTCTTATCAAGAAAGTATTCCACACAAAGAAAGAGCAGAAGACGGATTCACTTGGACCGTAATGCGGAATAGCGCCGTGGTGTCTTCACTTCATATCTTCAGTTTTATTTTCATTTTACTGCAGTTACATCACAGTGCACCTGCTACTCATATTATTATGTCAGTTCACTTCTTTGTTATCATTTACACGCACGTGCAAAAAAGAGTATCTACACGCACAAGGTTTTTCGCGAATGCTGTGTATACAGCACAAACTTCAAAGGAAATGGAGCAGCTGAGGAAAAGACGGTTATTTTTATTTATGGTGCATTAAATAGCGAAAAACGTTTTCCGTGCTTTAACATAGCAGTACTTAATTTCGTTAGAGAAATATCAAGTTTTATTTATACGCTTTAAACATTGTTAGAACTGCTTGTATGCAATTCATTCCTTAAAAGTTTGCTCGAAGTCATTTTAATATTTGTGTATTTAGCTATATAATGAACTTCTCTATTTTTCCATGAATTTATGACAGTGAATTATAGAAAAATGCATGTTTTGTTCTTGCATTGCATGAGTAATGTAAACAGTCATGTCCACTAATAATCATCCAACAAGTTCTGTATTTGGAATTTAGTGTTATCTTGCGCTTACCCGTCTTTTGTTTTTCTGGGTTGTATGTGGTGGGGCGCATCAGTAGTCTCCGAGGTAGTGATTGGGCACCTTGAAACAAATGTTACTATTTCCAATTTTTAGATACGCCGGACTTTATATTACTATTAAAAGTGAAATTACGATACATGTATTAAATTGTTTATCATCAAAAAGAAAGAAATTTATAGCGCGTATTTCATTGCTTTGAAAATCATAATATATGCAAATGATAAAGAAAGAAAAATGATAACTATTCCTGATGGAAAATATTTTATCTAAAGAAAACTGAACGAAGACAGTGCAATTATTTGACTCAATGCCATTACAGAAAAAAAGTACAAATGAAGATAATAAAAAATTAGGAATGAAAAACATTCGCATGAATCATTGGAGGAAGCTACGTTTATTTATTCGCCCGTCTCCAGCTATCTGCATACGCTAAAAAGCGTTTCCTATTTTTTACTGTCTTTCCTTACGCCTTCTCTTATGCAACCGTTATATCATCATTCTCCTGACTTTACGTGTTAAAAATATTCCCTGTTTTCGACGGGTTTGCCAAGTTGCATTTTATTTTTGTAAGCGAGCAGCACGGGAAGAAGTAGCGTGTTCTGAGGTACGTAGAATACTATCCGAAAAAGAGCTGTTTCGGGAAAGTGTAAAAAATGTTCTCAGTCAAAATAGTAAAAATGTATTTTATTTGTTAATATATTTTTCCCTAAATTTGGTCTGATTATTTTCTATACGCATAACATCAAACGCTTCCGGTTTTTTCATCACATCTCCCGGTATCCTAGCAGATCACGGTATCTCTCAGTTTTTAATTCTTAGCATTTTCTAAGGCTATATTCCCAGAAATTAATGAAATTTATTCAATTAGCGAAATTAAAATTGCGCAGATTCGTTTTCTTCCCTTAGTGATTGTCAGTATAATGTTTCTTACTAAATTTTATTTAATCTGAATTACCTAAAGTCTACTTAATCGAGAAAAGACAGAGCTATGAAAAAATATTCTTTCTATACTGCATAGTATCACGTAGAATTACGAAGAAGATTTTGCAATTGAAATAGTGCTGCTGCATATTACGTTGTTCCGAAAAGCCTTTACGTATGCTACATTGGAAAAGATAGTTATGAAGTTGTCTAGACTTCTGTATTTCATCATAATGGCCTATTTTCAAGCAGCGGGTGTTTTCTAACTCACAAACCTTCGTTCTTACAAATTACTATGTGTATATTTTGAATTGTCAAAGTTTTATCTTGACTACAGTAAGTCACTCATACTGAAAGTAGCGGATGCAATAGTAGGACTTACCATACAAGCGTAAGAAAACGAAAATCATACCTCTTTCGTTACGAAGAAGGAAGATTATTGCTGTTGTTTACTACTGTAATTTCTAAAATGAAATTGAGAACAAATTTCAGGAAAAACTGATAGGCATATCAATCCGTATATAATGATCCAAATTTTTAAAAATGCTTTTTATTTGCACTGAATTGAAATATTTATGAAGACTTTCTTTCAGTTGTGCTTTGGTATTATTATTATTAAAAAATATGAATCAAGGAAGGGGTATTGCAAAATTATACTGTCTATTATAAAATCACATTGATTATGCTGATCGTATAACTGTATACCGTCAAATATAACTGAAAATTTGCATTTACTTACATTTAAAATATTTTAGAGATGAAGCAACGAGTACATCCTATACATCTTCGATAAGACTCAAGGTCAATTTGAAGTCCCGTTTCTGGACCATGTTTCATGAATTTATCTGCATATATATCGCTTTATCTTATCCCCTTGAAATATGCGATTCTTATTTCCTCTTCACTATTTTGTGAGTTTGTTTATTTTTTTCTGCCTGCGTGAAGGTTTAGCTTTGTATGCAGGATCATTTATTTGCTTGCTTTCGTGAGAAGAAGATCATTTGTCTGTAACAAACGCGTTTGAATTTACGTATATGTTATGTGAAGCATTTCGAAAAATTCTATAGAAGTTCTCTGTTGTCGTGTTGCATTTTTACATGAATATAATACTCTGTGCGAATTTTTAACCCAGCACTTTATGTTGAATTCATTTTGTGTATTGCTTTGGATGTAACTGAGACTATGGCTTTCGCATGAAATGCATAGGTAAGTTCAATTACTATTTTTCAATTTGCATTATTATGCATTGCGTTAAACTTTATGGAAAGTCAGTTTTTTGTGCAGTTACGAATTTTCTTAAACTCTTTATTCCACAGTATCAGTGGGAGTTAAACATGACCCCTAAACCATCGATTAAACTAAATGTATGAATGAACCTGTGCCGCCATTCGCAGTTCCATGTAATGCATTGACAATACAGAAATAATAATAGTAGGTAGGTAGGTGTAAATGTAGAGGCTACTAAATATTTGCCACAAGTGACTGGGCATTGACCTCATACGCTGCTTATAATCGTACACTACATATCCAGATCGCCAACATTTTTTCAGCAACCAGATGAGAGAATAATCATATAGCATTCAGTGTCATAAAGTTTAGTGGTAAGAAATGGTTAACAGTCAGACACGTTCATAATAATTAACTTTCATAATGATTCATGGTAATTAACTTGCGCTGCATTGTGCTTGGCCTCTAGCACCTAGGAAACCCATAATTTTTGTAATTTTGTTTCTTGTATGTTTGTTTATTATTGCAAATCTTAGAAAAGGTAAAAGTTCTAAGGTAGGCTTTTTTAGATGTAATGAAGTTGTTAATGGACACGAAAAATAAAGTGTTCTGGTTTGCTCCTTTCTCCATATACACAAAAATGTGGATGATACATTGCTTTCATAGAAATACATGGGAAAGGGACAGTGTCCATGTGATTTGTTTGGCAGTATATGGAAGTGTGGATGATGTTTAAGGCGATTTGCTGGGTCTCTCTCTAGAACTACCCTCAAAAGAAGGTTTATTGATTTATATGATGATGGATTAGAAGGATCTTGCCCTTTTTTATTGAGTAAAACAAAACTATTATACCTACTTTGAAGCATTGAGGGTATGTTCTGTAGTAAAGGCATTTCTTAAAGAATTCTAGGATATTAACTGAGGAAACTGCTAATGGGCAATTTTTATCATTTGACTGTCAGTGCTGTCAGGGCAAGGAGCTTTTTCTGGGGAGAGATTTTTATGTTTTTTATCACTTCGAGCTTCGTAAATGGTATATTAATTAAAAGTCATGTTTGGTACACTAATAGTCTTGTCTTTTTTGTTTCCGTTTTTGGTGTGTTATTCTAAGTTATGTTCTAGAAATACTGCATCCATTATTTTTTCAATGGCTTTTGCTATGGCATATTCTGGTTTCGATAAATTAAACATTGTATTTTGAATTATAATTTGGAGATGTTCATAGACTTTTTACAAATTTTATAAATTGGCCCATGTTTTCTGTTTGAAACAAATTTCTTCCAGCATTTGAATTTCGCTGTTCATATTAAAATTTTTGTACGTTGCTCAATTTTTCGAAAATATGTGATATGCATTATATCTTTCTTCCTCTGATATAGCTTTTGTCATTTTTCTTTTTAATGCTGTTGTTTTACTTCTTTTGCATCTAAGATGTTTAGTCCACCAATTAACTTTATTAATATTAGTAGGGTTTTTAACTTTGAACGTTGTTTCACAGTGTCTGTGAATGGTGGTAAGTATTTTTGATACTAAATCATCTATTTCTAATTTTTTTCAGATTTATTATTATTGCATTTATATTTCTGAAGTGAATGATGTGACAAAATTTTTGATTCTATTGTTCGTTGTTTTAAATCTTTTAGTTGTTATTATTTCCTTTTTTTATTTCAAAATATATTATATTATGAACTGCGATTTCTTCATTTTCTAGAACTTTCCATTCATTTAAAACAGTATTAAGTAAAACTTGCTGTGAGTAATAATAGTAAGCAAAACTTGCTCTCAATGATAATAACAAACAAAACGTGCTGTCTAGTTGTTCCCATTTGAACTTAATATTTGAGAGGTGTAATAATTAATTCTTGCAACGTAAAAATATGAGCCATCAGAAATGTGATTTTATTTAATGATATTGAGAAATATTTACCTGTACATATGTGTTATATATAAATTAAATAAGAAATATAAAAATTTGGAGTTCTAATAATCCAAATTTGTTGAAATATAAATTAACAAAACCTGCGCCAGTATTTCTCTTTTTTTTTTCTTTTTTTTTAATAAAAATATTATTTGCTATTTTCATCTGAAAAAAATCAAGCCCTTAACATTTAAATAAAATGTAGAAAATTTGGAAGTCATGTAATGTAACTGTAATATGTTGCATAGGATTAAACGGAAGGTATGTGCTGTATAATGCTATTATTATTTCTCAGATACTTAGTTTTGATGCAGACGGAAAAGTTATAATCAGATCAAAATAGATCAGGGCCTCATTTCCGTAGCGACGCACATGCGCTGGTCCTCCTCTTTCTAGGGTTCCAAATCCTTCTGCAGTATTTAATATATGTAAAATGTTACGTATTTTTTCAATTTCAAGTTTTAAAAATATAAAATTAATGAATAGAATTTTATGTTTTATATTATAACATAAATGATTAGAATTAATGGTGATTTAGTTACTCAGAGGTATAATAAAGAAATGCATTCACTTTCATTAAAATTATAAATTATTAAATTATAATTTATTGCGAGCGAGATTACATAACTTTTCAAACAATTCAAAAATTAAATTTTATAAATGTGTGGTAAAAAATAACTGCATATGACACACAAAAGAAATAATTTTTTTCCACATATGAAATAATCGAAGTTTTATTCCTATATTTTATCATGGAATTATTGCATTGAGGAAAAAAAACTAAATTGCATTGATTTGGTCATATCTCAGTAATTTAATGACGATATGCAGTAAAATCAGTTAAAATACTTTAAGTTTTCCTCCTTTTTTCAGTCCCCATAGAAAAATTAAGTTTCTAATTTAAAAAGTGTAAGCAGTTTTGTATAGTGCACGCTAATTAATCTAAACCCAATTTATAAAAAGAATATTTTTTTACTTTTTTGTTTAATAAACTTTTGAATGAATGAAAAACGTTGACATATATAAAGTTATTTCGTGTCATACTTTTACATGAAATATAATTTGCGTCAGTGATATCTAGTATCCTGAAAAAATAAGAGGAGAGAAGGACTGCGTAATAGATTTTGTCCCGCAGTCTTCCGTTTTCCAAATCGGATCTTGGATAAGACACATTATAACGCATTAAAAACGTTTCCTGCTCATTATCATTTTACTATTAATCATATTAATCATGTAACTATTAACAAGCTTTTAAACAGTGGAAAAGTATCGATATGTTATTCAGAAGTTCACATCAATTTTATGTCTTTACCTTCTAAAGGGATAAATAATAGTGTAGTAATGGAAGATAAAAGATTTTACGCCGCATTAACTGGAACATCTTCCTACTTTTATCTCGATAACGAGTTCCCTCGGAAAGTGTAAATACTTCTACAGTTTTCTGGTATTAAAAGATAGCGAGTCTAAACTCATTGTTACAAGTGTTACTGATGGTGCAGCTTAAAATCTTTGAGCGTACGTATGTGACTATTATCTTACACTAAAGGAGCTTAAATCTTTCCAGTGTTAGCTAAATCTCTCTTTATCCACAATTTTCACTCTTATTCTTCGGAAGGTATCTCTCACAAAGCTTATTGGAGTTCTGAAAATCCTTACTTCCTTTCCCCATTCGCAGTTTGAAAAATCTCGGTTGTTATTTTTGCTTAGTCTATAGACATAAAGGCTCACTTATCCATTAGTATATGGATTAGGAGAATATGGAATTGTTGTACGTGTAATTCTTCTCGGATTATTGTTAGGTTCTAATAAACTAGTGAAGTTCTGAATTCTTACACTGATGGGAAGATGTTAGTGAAAGAAAGTGAAAGTATTTCTAAAAAAATAAAAAATAAATATTTCTTTTATTTGAGTTAGAAAAGCACTTAAAGCTCAGTTAGCTTCAGGAAATAAAATTAGAATGTTTCCCATCATTTCAAGCTAATATGTTCTGAAAATAAAGTCCGAAGAATTGTATTATTAATTTTGCTTTAGAAATTTAAAATAAAATCTCTTTTATCCGAAATAAGTGGCAGCGAGAGAATTATTATGAATAACAAGTTTCTTCGGATAATGCGTGCATTCATAAATTAGCATTAATAAATCTGTAAAGAGATGTCGTTTTCATAGGAAAGTTAATTTTATGTACGTCATTTCCAACGTAATATTATTTTTGAATACGTTTTGCATAAAATAATCTTTAAAATTGCGCTTTTGTACGTTTTACTTTTATGATTTCACAAAGAAATAACGAAGCAAATAGTGTATAAAAAATAAAGATATGTAACCATGTCTTTCTGCGAAATATGGATGAAATTCGTAATACATGTACAAAATAGTAATTGTGTAAGAAATAGTGTTAAAATTTCTAGCTGCCTTTCAGCTGTTTATCTAAAATAGTCTCTGCATTTTTTTCTTTATTTGTTAGTTAAACATTTGACGTTTTTATATTTTCCTTAAACATATCTAATTTTCTATAAAATTAAGTATATAGTCGCGGGCAATTGCATTGTTTTCATATCAGTGCTTATTTTTACCCTCAAGTCATTGCTTTAACGTATTGCTATCTCTTATGGGGTTCGTAAGACTCAAGGACAGAGTAAGCTAGAAAAATTGCTCCTAGGATCTCGAAAGCCTGCTTTCTGGAAACTTGTAGAATGTCACTAGGTTGGCGCGAAATCGTCACATGTTGCTAACATGATTACGTTTACCGTCAAGAGCCGCTTAAGGGTTATTCAGCTTACATCGTATATTATTCTGCTTAAATTATGTTCGCAATTACGTGTCTGTCGATTCAGACCTAAATGTAGGATATGGGAGCGAAGCACAACATAAAGACACAATTTTAACCTTAGATTTTCCATTAGTTTTGTAGGAAATCTTGACCTTTAATTTTATAGGGAAATTCTATGCTGTTCAAGTGACCTATTGCGAGTTTTATTTATATTCAATTATTGTTTTCATTTGTAAAGACAGTTTTTCAGTTTAGTGAATTCATCTTTAGTGCAGTGAATTCACTGAAAATAATAAATGTTGCTTATTACCAATGTTTAATAGTTTCCTCTTTCGCTTCCCCTCGTTAAGCAACCTTCTTATAATTTTCCTCATTATAGAGCGATAATTTGAGGCTCCATTGTAATTAATTTTCTCCAGATTAACAACTTAAGGAGCTGTGCTGTACTTTTTAAGAAATCAAAGTCAGTTATTAAAAACCAGTCTTAGATATCTTTTAGCATTTCATATATTTTATTTGCCTCGACTCAAAGTTTTTTTTCTTTTGGTTTTATTGAAACTTATTAGTGGGAATTAAAGCCTATAGCGTCCTGAAATTAAAAAAAATACGATAATAATAATAATAAAGTAATTTTTAAACATTATTGACTTAATAAATTATGAAATCGAAAATTTGCAAGATTATTTACCATTTGTTATCCGAAAGGTTTATGAGGTATTTCTCCCACCTTCTTCGCATGCCTTCGTAGTGTAATGGTCAGCACGCTCGACGCGTAACCGAGAGGTCCGTGGTTCAATTCCTGGCGAAGGCGTTGCTCATTTTTCACTCCTCCAGCATAAAAAAAATCGTAATGACCTCTACAGGTTGATTGATTGTAAATCTCTTCTTTTGGATAAGAATCTTGGAACTGGCTCGCGAATAGCCGAAACCCTGCCTTGTGGTAATTTGCCCCAGTTTAAACTCCATTGGATATATATGGGTGGGTGATCGCATGAGGTGGTTTCATTGCTGTCTCCGATGTTTACGTGAGTATGAGCCAGTTTCCTCGAAATGCCTTGCATGAAGACGCTCTCAGCTGTCGAACGATGTGCCGCATTGAATTACCCAACATTACCTTATCATTTTGGTGGAATTTCTAAAGGAAGCTGACTTGTGCTGTTTTGGGAATGAGGAGGATCATGAAAATAAAATGCTAACACAAGCGAGCCGATTCCACTTCAGCTGCATCCCCAAATCTGAAGTTCTGAGTGGTTTTTGCATGGAGGAAGACATACGCGAATGGGCTGGCTGCGTGGTTGGTTTTCATGTTTTTTTCTGTGTGTAACAAGAATACGAGCCAGTTTAACTTAGAAAGTCCTTTACTCCTCTTAGACGGATAACCCTCGTGTGCCTTGCCATATTCAGATAACCAAACCATCTTTCTGAATTCATGGATGTAGTTTGATGTGGATTCCGTTCTTATCAATTTTAAATGTTTAATCATTTAAACTGCTTTCCATAAACATGGGCGATTAAAATACTCTCTTCATATGCTATCGTAGATGATGTGATTCATTTCTGATGCAACTGCCTTTTCCTCCCCCCCCCCGGTGTAGTATCAGTAGTCTATTAATTTCATATCAAAAGTTTATTTTTAAATAAAAGATAAACTTTTTATTTTTGGAGTGTAAATTTTTTTCACTGTGAACAAACATCACCCGTTAAAAGTGCACATTATTCTGTAAGTTTGAGAATGCGGTATTATGTTTAATATCTTTAGTACACTTCCACTTCATGCATTTTCAATGAAAATATCGATATACCTTTCGGATATTTCAAACTAAAATGTGTATGAATTCCGTGACTTTAAATATCATTTTAATGTTGGCATTTATTTAAACGAAATAATAACGCAGCGTCTGAATTATACCGCTTCATAAATTCCAATAATTGTTTTTCTTGAATGCATAAATATATTAACGCTAAGATTTTATTTTAATGGTAATGCAGATTGCATCTTAACAGCTGTTTTCATTAAATGAGTGCATTTCAATATCAATTATAAAGTTTCTTGAGTTACCTTAACGCATTTTATGACGTATTTTAAATTTAGACTCTGAATAAATCTTTAAGAGATTTGATCAGATAATAGTAAAATATTGCGCAGAATATGATTAAGTCTTCTGCTTTACTGCAGTAGCACCTATTGAAAAGAATGTTAACCAGTTATTGAATTCAAGAATAATCTGTTATTCATCGGGCGCTGAAATGACGATAACATTTCAACAATGACGTTACATCGTTTATCTTCATAATTTCATTTGACAAAAAAATTGTTATATAACAACTAACTAGAAGGTCACATTGACTGATACAAGGGGGGGAAGGGAGTAAAATAAACTGGTTCTAGCTGTCCGGAAATTATGTCCATTGTGATTAAGTGACACCTATTTGTGACTTAAAGCATTTGGATGCTAATTATATATTTATATTCTGTTAGTGTGCTGGTGTCTGTGTTGGAATGAGGAAAAGTAACTGTCATGTTAAAGCGTTTCTTATTATTAATTCTTCTTTTTAAACTTCTGAGGGGAGACTGGTCACAATCCGAAACACCTTATCCAAAACGGGTTCTATGTGTTAGTCCAAAACGGGTCTAAATAAAGATCTTTTTAAAAGGATGTAGTGGTGTGTTTAAGGTATATTCAACAGACCAAAAGAGTAAATCAGTTATTGGGAGTGAACGAAATATAAAATTATTTATATTTCGTTCGATATTATTAAGTATTCGAAAGAATAACTAGAAGTGCATTATATGCACAGTTTATTTATTAACATGTGAAATATAGTGGAACCTCGGATCACGAACGCCTCATTTTACACGCAATTCGGTCCACAAAAAAATTGATCTGAATAAAAATGCCTCGGATGAAGAATGGTGTCTCGAGTTACGAACATTCAGGTCCTCAATATATTACTTTCTAATGTGTTTTGAGGTAATCTGTGCCACATAATGAGCACTCAGGGCCTTTTGGAAACATTATTTAAATTTTTTCCAGTGCTTAACTCTCATTAACAAAACTCGCCACCAAGTGACTTTCAAGATCATGAATTCGACCATGTTGCCAGATTATAAAATTATTGCCAGATTGTATTGCCGGCAGAGACTTTGAGAACTTTGCCGCTTTGACATTTAAAACTTATTTTATGTATGATACTGTGTTTCTAATCAAAGTCATGAGTTAGGAATGAAAGCGCGAAGAAGTTACTACAGAACCATAAAAATAAATTCAACAGGAAAGAAATACAAAAATTCGAGAAACAGCAACAAAAGGCGATTATGGGAGAAATGTCTTCAGAAGAAATAAGGAAGGAAGAAAAAAAATTCTCGTTTTCAAATTCACGAACTTTGTGCAAATGGGGTGAGATGTAAAGCTTTCACGTAACGATATGACCCTGATAAACACAATAGCAGGTTACAATTTAAGCATTTTCAGTGACAATACCATGTCTTCCTTTTAGAAACATTTTAAAACACAGGTAACAGCAAATCTTATTAGATAAAATTTGAGTGCAAAGGAGGCTTGATGAGTCTCAAACAGAATTTGAACGATACAGGAAAGGTAAAAGAAGATGTTCCCCAAAAGACAGCTGCTTGATGTTTTTATGAAAGGGGAAACTTCATCCAAACGGTCTCATCTTCCCCATCATTTTACACTTATGCTGCCCACTCTTGTTCGTAAAAATACGATAAAATTCAGTTTTCGTCTATCTTGTCTGTTTAGTATCGTATCTGTATTTTTTGTTTTATATTTAATGATTTCCGTTGGTTTTAGGTTATGAACTTGTGCACGAAGTACTCTTGTAAAGGTTAGATAAGCACATATATGTAATCCAGGAAGAATTAATCCATTTTACATTAATTCTTGTGGAGAAAATTGCTTCGGTTAACGAATGAAGCAGTTTTTCCCATAGTGTGTTAATTTCTTACGAACATTTCTGTTAACGAACGAGTTTCAAGAACGAGTTAAATTCGTGAATCAAGGTTTCACGCTTACACTGAAAGTTTTTTATATGCATTTTGTTTTAAACGCTAAACTCAGGCGTACGTTCGACATCTCTTTGGCTCTCCTTCTCCTTGGTACCGTTTTTGGAAATATTTTCAAATAAATCTTGAGAAAGAAGAAAGCAGGCTGGTGAAGGGAATGGCAAGCAGGTGCTGACATCGCTTATTTCCGCTACAACTAACATCTTTCTTTTATTATCGACTATCCCTGTCAATATGGTGGGCTGCCTGATAATCCTCATTTACGTTTACAAAATACTTTTAAAATGACTGTTTTACAATCGATGCACTATAAAAAAACCACTAATTATCCATTAATGTAAATAAAATAAAACACTTTCTTGATTATGATGTTTAAAAAGTAAAGAAAAATACTTTTTCAAGTAAAACGTGTCTAATGAAATACATCAGAAACTCCCTCGCTTGCTGTTCATTTAAATTAAGTTTATTTTTAATGTGTTTATGTGCTACGTATTTTTACATTTTACGGGATTTCTTTTTCAATGATTTTTCTTTTTCAATGTAAAACGATAATGCATTAGGATACATATTTTTTAAGCGAACTGTTAAATTTAGTTAGTTGAACGTACAGGGTGGTTATAATTAAACTGACCGTACTCAGACCCCTCTAGAACCTGTTCTACTTATTGAATTTTGATAAAACTTAGTATGTATTAGACAATGAGGAAACAATTTATGCAATAAAAAAATTTCATGGCCATCTTCTTCAAACCATTCTTCGACATGAACCCTTTTCGCAATTCCTTTAAACGACGATATTCACGCAATGCAGCTAAGCTATTGCTGCTGTTCTGATAAAACAGTTTTACCAGTAAAGCTCGATCTTTCTTCTGTAAGGGCATGATTACGATGACAAAGGCACACAGAATGATTTTCTGGCTCTGACTGCAAGTATCTTTATAAGTTTAACTAATTTGCATAAGGAAGTTTTGAAAATTGCCATCCGGGGGTCAAAATTTGAGCTATTTTTCATTGCAGAAATCTTTTCCCCATAATCCATATAACAAATTTCATCAAAATCCAATAAGCAGAACGGGTTCTACAAGGGTCTGCATAGGGTCATTTTAATTATAACCACCCTGTATAAGATAGCCTTCGGTGTTCAGAAATATCGATGGAGACGCGATTACGGATTATAAAGTAACCTATAGTTTTTTGCTTGCTCTATTTAAATCATGCTAAATCCCACTCAAAGAAACTTTAGCGTAAAATATGATGCATAACTGTAACGGTACTTTCCTTTTGCTCTTCTTCTACCAGTGTTTCTTAAACTTTGGCTCGCGATCCCAGCTGGGGGCGCAAAGCGAAATCTTGGGGTCGCGAAAATTTTATTCTGACACATAAATTTAAAGAATTGCGTTAATGGTAAATTAAAAATATATATATATTAATTGGCATTAATGATATTAATTACCTACCATATAAAACCAAAATGGAATTTGTTGATAAATCGAGGGCCTCAAAATTTGAGTTTTCACAAAAATTCGTGTCTGAATTCTGGATCGGTAGCAGAAATTAATTTGCCACAATTTTTGAAATGGGTTTAAATTTTTTTCTGCCTTTTATCATAAATACTTATGTGAAACGATTTTTCAGCTTTAAAGCGTTAATCAAAGTATCGTTCAACGCTGTAAAATTTAAGATGATTTACGTACAACAGTGTCAAATACTGCATTTAGATTTATTTTCTTATGCAGAAAAAACAAGCGTATTTGTCTCGTTAAAATGTAATTTTCTTTTATTAGTTTTGTGTGTTTGAAACAAATTCTAAAACTACTTCTGTTCCTATATGCATAAAATAGTTTAAGATTAGAGAAAGAAAGCACAAATAACTTTTAATCATGGCCGATGGTTGCAAATGGTGCTGCTACATACAGAGGCTGTTCGCACATTTTTTAGACGATATTGGTAATCGGTAATGAAACACCGTTTGCTGCAAAAGACGTAATTGCAGTTGTACTATGTTTTTAAAAGCAAAAATGATCGTCTGTGGCTTGAAAGTTTTGTTTTTATTTAAAATGGCGAATTTAACAAAGCAGTGGTTCGAAGGCTACATTTACGCTATTTCCGAAGAGATATATGTATACTCCGTTATCCAAAAACGATGTGAGAGTCATGGTTTTGTGGTATCTAAAGCGTCGATAGGTAATATCATCAACAAGAAAGGAAACAAACGTCAGATTGGAGCCTCAAGTGGAATAAAAATTCCAAACAAGTATCCGAGGAAAAAACGGACATCTTCGACTATTGCAAAGGTACGTTGTTTAATGTTAAAAGAGAATCCCCCTAGTCAAAGGACAGTTGCAAAATCATTAAAATGCTCGGTGTCCACTGTAAACAAGATGATAAACGTTGATTTAAATCTTAAGAAAGCGAAAAAACGCAATGTGCATCGTCTTCTTCCAAAGCATATCGCTCGACGCAGGACACGCTGCAGAATTCTATATGAGAAACACTTATCCAAAGAAAAATGGAAAACAATTGTCACAATAGATGAAGCATGGGTGTATTTAAATGATTGTAAGAAAAAAAGAGCCATTTATTATCATAAAAGGGGAGAAAAAAATTTAAGTACATGGTTCAAAGAATCGAAAGAAAGTTTTTCTAAGGGATTCATGATTCTTGCTGGTTTTTCTTATAATGGCAAGTTAAAAATAAAGAGAGTGCAAAAAATGTCAAGATTAACTCCAAATACATATTTTATAATATATCGGGAACATATTTTATCGCCCATTTTTCTGAATGAAATACCATCGCTTTTCCCACAGTGCCATCAATCTGTGAGACTCCATCAGGACAAAGCTAGCAGTCACACATCAAAATCCACTGTAAATTTCCTAAAAGAAATGGAACAAAAAACTGGTATCTAAGCCATACCCTTCACTGAGATCCCTACTAAATCTCCCGATGTGTCACCTATGGATTTTTGTGCGTTCGGACTTTTAAAAACTGCATTATTCCAACGTTGTCCCAAAACCCTTGTAATTTAGTTTTGTGAATACAATATACATCGTCTAAAAAATGTGCGAACAGCCTCTGTAGAAATGCGTAATGCGTATTAAAATGACGAAATTTGCAGACAAATATAGTTACAGATTCGGTACATTTTACTGTTGGAGAAACTATGTCTTTAGACTCGTATTCTGATTCACACATCATTATAGTCGTAATCGTCACCCCACATATTTTGGAAAATTTAGGACAGCTTAATACAACAGGTGATACAGAGAAGTGGGCCACTACGTGTTAGTTAAAGGAGCAAGCAAGTGAGAAATTGCGACGCATTCAGAATAAAGTCTGAAAGAGTGCTTAGAAATTTTGATTTCAACTGAAATCTGATTGATTAAACCTGCATTGCAGCGTTATGTAAGATCATATGATTAATTTTAAATGCAGTTTAGATTCATATGTTAAGCAGTTGCTATTTTTAGAACAGAAAGGAAAAATAACCAAACTAAAATGAAGAATATAAGGGTCTGATAACTTGGAAATGGTTGGTGTCGTCGTTAAATGAGCAAAGAAAAAGAAACATGCATACGTGGGCGAATTCCATTATTTTAAGTCTTTTCAGTCACATTTTCATTAATCCATAGTAATAAAATGGACGTTATAGAGAACTTTGTACATTGGAACACATAAACGTGTGAAATATATTCCGAAGGCAGCCGGTTGCAGGTTGCAAAAGCAAAAGGTGACGCATAGGTCAGATGAGTTAAAAAAAAACTTCGATACTCATTTGGAATCTTTAAACTTATTGTCGAAAATGTACCTGCATTGCAGCAGTATGTAATATAGTATGATGCGGATTAATTTGAAATGACGCAGTTTAGATCGTATTATAAACAACTACTATTTTTAGTTCAGAAAGATGAAATACCCAAATTGAAAATGAAGAATAAGAGAACTATTGCTAATTAAAATTAGAAGTTGGCTTTTATGGCTTTCATCTTTTTATCTTACACACACATATGTTTGGAATATATAGTTTAACAAAGAAATAACTTATTATAAGAATATATTTTACTTTTTATTAATATTTTATATTTAATGTATGGGGTCGCAAAACTGTCTCGGTCATAAGAAGGGATCATGTATGAAAAGAGATTTAAGATGTGTTGATGTATGTGTTTGTGTATATCTACGATTTAGGATAAAGTGTCTGTTTTTCCCTTTAAAATATAACATTACATGTATTATTAAAGGAAAGAAACACGCAGAACAATTTAGAATAAAGTGCTAGAATTATTTTTAAAAGTGTCTGTTTTTCGCTTTAAAATATGACATTATATGTATTATTAAAAGAAAGAAATTCAGACAACAGCAGTTACAAAAACAAGGTGGAAAGACGAACAAGGAAAAACGTTTTGGTGTTCTAGGTGATTTTGGGTTTGGTTAAAAATGAAATATCTTATTCATTCCACTTAAGTAAAAGCTGTCTGACATTCATTCCACTTAAATAAAAGGATTTAGAATTCTAAGAATAATGTCAGATGGGGGAATTTATTTATTTTTTTTACATTTTGTATGCTACCTTTATTTATTAAATATCATGTTCTTTACACTTAAACTATAAAATTCAGTTCAAGAGCAATATCCCAAAATAATTTTAAATTGAGTGTATCTTTAGAATTTCCGACAGACATTCTCACGCGCTGGAGATAAAAATGTTTTTTCTGTATAACATTGCCATCGCTTGCTTTGAAATCCTTGAGATTGCTAGTCTGAAATTCTTTAAAGTTTTACAAAATACGAAATCGATAATAAAACAAATTCCAAATTTCAAATTTGGTCTTCCAGATGCCCATATTCACAGTAGGATTACGTCATTCAAAACTGGATGGTTCTAGGTACCGTTGTTTTATCACAATGCGAGAAATATACATACATTTATGCAGATTCTTCATTATTTAATTTCTTCAAATATAATATACGGTGATAATATTTGGTGGCAGCAATTTGAAAAGTGAAATCGACATTCGGTGTGTGATTCGGCGCAAAATCGCAAAACAGAAACAATAGTCCCTGAAGGACAAAGACCCACTGGATTAAAAAAAGGGACAGTTTTATATCTCCCGTTCTACTGGTGCGTTTGCTGAAATTCAAATTGCGTTTTCTATGTCTCGAAAGCGCGAAATAGCATATATATTAGATTTATATATAGCTGTGTTCTAACATAGGTATTTTGACTCAAAATCGGACTTTTTCTGAAATAACATACCAATTTCTTCCATAGTTCGACTCTACGATTCAAATTATGCCTAGATATTAAATCTTGTAATTTTTGGTGAGAAATTTATGTAAAAATTTAAAAATTTATCTTGACGAATTTTTTTCAGTTAGTGCCGAGAATAATTCACTTGGCGAACTTCTTAATTTGTAGCAGTCTATTTTTCCTTTTCTTTTTCTTCATTGCCCTTGAGCGGAAAAAAAGTCATCGTTCATACTTTCAAATAATTTTAACAAAGTGTGTAAACCACGTTTTTGTTATTATCGCTTATAACAAATATGCCAAATTTCAAAACGCGCCAAAATGTAAATTCACGTATATCATAGGAAATGTTGAATAAAAAAACTGGACATAATTTTTGCAGGTATGCTTAGAAGTTCATTTACTTTAAGATGATGGCAAAATGTATAGGTTGTAATTCAAATTTGTTTTCGAAACATTTATAAAAATTATTTAAAAATACACATTTTAAAAATAAATCATAAAAATAGGCGAATTAGTTATCTGGAATGAACCTAAATTTCGAAATACTAAAGGAAGAATCTAATAACTTTGATAAAAAAAGAGATGTTAATAAATATGTATAAAATTCAAGTAACATTGAGAAGCTAAAACTTTTAAACCTAATTTTTTAAAAACTACTCGTGCGATTTTTACAAAACTTTTGGCATAATTTGAGTCGTAGGATCGAAATACAGAAAAAAATTGCCGTATCATTTGAGAAAAAGTCCGATTTTGTGTCAGAATACCTGTATTTGAACAACGCTATATATAAATCTAATACTTAACCAAGTCGCGCTTTTGAGACATGAAAAACGCAAGTTGAATTTGTCAATTGGCCCACTAGAACGGGAGACAAAGAACTGTCTTTTTTTTTTCACAATATACATTAACATAACGTACCATCAGTTCCCCTATCACTAAGCAAACTGGGCAAATACATTTGAGTTAACAGTTCAAATTTTTCGCATTTTTTCAGAATCGTTTTAAATCTAAAAATGCCCAATTTCAGGAATTAACATGGGTAAACATTAACATTGATGGTAAATTCTGCGCAGAAAATTGTATAGCAAGCAGGGCCTGCTGCTAGGGGATATATGAGCTACAAATACAAACAGTAGCTTTCTCGTTTTAAATAACCTTTCTGTTAGGCGTCAATAAAATTATTTTTCCAAAGTTCTGAGTTAAAATTTTAACGATTTTTTAGCTTAGTGTTTGGCCCCGGAGTAGTTAACACTGCTACATACTGTGATTTAGTTAAGATTCGAATAACGGAAAAAGACTCGAGTTTTCTGACGGTAAATCAATTCATAGGATTTGAGGTTTCGAATGTCTCATTCGTAGGTTACGAGGATAGAAAAAAGGATTATCTGGATTTTTTAATATTGAATAGCCTGTGTTATGTTTGCAGCGTACAATGTCTAAAATTAAGTGTCCAAACTTAGCGGTATGTATGAAACTTTTAATAAAATAAGAGTGCTAGAGAAGGAATAATGACAGACAAAATAGCAGAATTACTATCATTCGTAATTTAAATTTTAAATCAATTAGTAATAGTTAAAATTTTAAATCAAATTGCAGTTACAATTAAATTTTAAACCAATTAGTAATAAGTTCATAAACTGTAAAATAGCTGTTTTGTGCTGCCATCTGCACTTCATGGAACGAAGTTAGTGTGTGTATAATGTTTAGAAATAGGACATTCGAATCTTCAAACCTCGCGAATCTTCGAAAAGATCGGAGATTCGAAAACTTAAATTTCTTCTTTTTTTCGAAATATGCATATGTATCTTTCGAATTCTAGCCATGAAACATTTTTACTTAAAACATTGGTAGGAGTTCGATAGAAGAGTTTATTAAAAAATTAAATTATCATAATTTCTATGGTATTGTCATATCAACTTCATGGCGACCCTGAGTGCTTTTATGAAATCTTAATGTAAACAATTTTTGATTTTTCTTAATTTTTTTTGTAGAATTTTGTATTTACGTGTTTATGTATGATAACTCTTGAAACATGCCTTTCTCCTCTGCATTTGATTTTTTTAAAAAAGCTTGGAATAGGGTAGAAATTTGAATTATTGCTGAAATATATTTTTTCCAAATTATGTATATAAAGTCAGCCTCAGAATTATAGTATTTTCATTATGTAGTTCATTTACTAAATTTCATTTGTGTTATCTTAATAAATATAATTGAATTTTCAAAAGCAACGTTTTTTTTAAAACGTCGATTTAAATTTTTGTATTAATTAATACTTCTGAATATTAAATAAAATCCTCCCTTCTAATTTTATTTGAAGAATTCAGAGATTAGAGAATATGTTAGGATTTACATATGAGAAAGTTCTGAATTTGTCCGACCTCTGATCATTTTAAGCACTACGTTGCACTGCTTAAACACGGGACGCTCAGAGAAAATATTTAGAAAGTGATCTTCTATACAAATACCATCCTCAAGGAGTTTACGTTTTTATTATTCATAATTATTAAAATCATGGAAAACAAAACTTAAAATTCAATTATTATAAATTAGAAGAGCCAAGCTATAAATATTATCCTGATATGAATTTATGTCACAAAATAATTTTTATAAAAGTTGGTCTAATTAGCTGATTCCAGTAAAGCACACAGTGGTCTCTGCTTTGGGAGGCATATATTACTTGAACACGTTCTGAACGAAACTAAATTATATTCATGTTTCTATGGAAAGAAAAGCGCGGGAACTCCAGTAAGCCGGTCTGCAGGTACTGAACCTGGCTCGAACGACTTGTATTCAAGAGTTCTATCCATTATTTCGTTATTTAATGGAATTGCTTAAGGGATATTCTTTCGAGGAGGAGTTTATAATGAAATCTTGATTAAAAAATCGTCTTGTATTTATCTTGCGCTTGGACCAAAAACATGAGAACATCCATTTATTAATCCACAGAATTGTTGTTAGAGTTTTATTACGTTATATCACCAATTTTTTAGTGTAATAGATTTACTGCCGAAAAGTATATATTTAAACTCGTATTTTAAGAATGAAAAATACTGTATTGGCGTCAAAAGAACGGGATTTTCTTTACTGTATTTCTGAAATCCGTACTTGAAAATACAAGGTGGTTAAAAAATCTGCAAATATGCCAAAAGTCGAGCAAATGGTGTAACGGGATGCAGCTTGAATAAAAGTAAATTATTTCTCTTTTTTTTTTATCGTCTCTCTTTCTCTTTTTTTTAAACATTTATTTCGGTATTTACCGATATTTGGCGCTGCCGTGATGATCAGAATCATCGTAATTCGGAAAACGACAATGAATATCTTCTTGTAGTTTTGAATTGAAGGAAACCCTAAACAATTAGTTTTATGGTCTGCAGTAGGGTTTCCCATGAATCTAAATACTACCATCTTAACTATAGTCAGTAAAATATATCCACGTGTCTACCTGTTTACAGCATGAAAAGCATGTCGTCAGAATATTGCACAATCAACTGAGAATTACAAGATTTTTTTCGGTATGATTAAACGTATTTTTTAATATATTATGCAGCTCCAGGTTTTAGATGTATAGAATGAAAAATTCTGGCGTCGACGACTTTCACACAAGCTAGAAGTCAATTTTCATTGATAGGTGTGCGTTTCTTTTTTTTTTTTTTTTTTTTTTTTTTTTTTTTTTTTTTTTTTTTTTTTTTGCGACATATTTTGCCAACCTTGTCACAGCGTTGACCTTTGAAGGAAAAATGCTTCGTTGATCGTAAATAGGCCAGCCAAACTGAAACCAGGGTTACTAGATGACGTTTCTTAACCTTCCTTCACTGGCAATTTATCTGACAAGCGTCGTTCTTTATTTTTGTTTACTGCGCCAAAGTAAGTAGCAATGAAAAGATCACTCACAGCTCCATCCTACATCCTCTCTGACTATTTCTGTATCATGATGGCCACCAGTGGTTTAATT
The DNA here is from genome assembly GCA_000611955.2 of Stegodyphus mimosarum. Taxonomy (NCBI): domain Eukaryota; kingdom Metazoa; phylum Arthropoda; class Arachnida; order Araneae; family Eresidae; genus Stegodyphus; species Stegodyphus mimosarum. The sequence goes on along the minus strand of KK118160.1, from coordinate 424,559 downwards.
AAAACATCGCTGAAGTCTTGATATTTTCGCAAGTGCTTTGCTAAGCATGAAGCTCGACGTCAATATCAACAGCACATGAAATGAGTTTACATTAAATTGTCTCGTCAGTGTTACGTCAGCCTAATTTTCTGAAAAACCGTCGTATATTTCTATGAATGGAATGAGTATTTCGAAAATCGTCTTCGTTATTGATTGACTACAGCGGTTTGCTAAAACTATAGTGCATTAGTCTGTTCATATAGCGAATTTTGAAATTACTAATTTCTTTGAAAAAATTACATTCTTTCAAGCGCTTCCAGTTACTCCAGTTCCTTCGCATCTCTCGGTATATTGAACAAGCTTCTGCCGGAAAACTATCTCAAATTTGAATGAAAGGGATTGCATAGGCTTTGTAGCATCTCGTTCGTGAATATTCGCCATCAAGAAAATCAGAGGAGCATGAAAGTTGTTATTTACTTCTGTGTGCGGTTTCCTTTCTCAAGTCTTTATATATCTTTCTTGCGAGATCTCTTTATCTGCGCATGATTTTTTCTTATCAAATGAAACATTTGATTGTGGTTAACCATCTTTTAGAATTTTTCACTAAATTTCTCATAAGAATAGCTAGATCTCTCTAAATATAAAACTTTGACATAGATTAAAAAGTAAATTGTGGGAGATGTTATATTTCTATGAATGACACTGTCAAGCGTTTTTATGATGATTTTGAATTAAAAATCTTAGATTGTCGTTTTGCTTATAACCTATTAATTTTCAGTACTGAAAGAAAAAAAAGCTTTTTTTTAACCCAAAGGGGCGTTAGTCCAGCAGGGCTATTATTCTCGAAACGGCATTTTGGGTCGAATCACTCAAAGCGTTGAATGAAGAATCTGCATGAGTGTGTGTATGTTTCTCGCATGTGTAATAGAACGACGCTACCACCAAATTCTGAATTATGCAGTCCTCCACTCGAATATGAGCACGTGGAAACCCAAATTTTGAATTTCGAATTTGTTTTACTGTCTGTTTCATATTTTGTAAAACTTTCATGAATTTTGATTAATAAAACTCATGGATTTCAAAGCGAGCAGTGGAAACACTGTACTCAATAAAACATTTTTATCTTCAGCGCGAGAGACTGTGTCTCTATCGGAAATTCTAAAGATATGCTATTTTTAAATATTTTAGCACAAAGGAGCGTTATCCCAAATGCTCTAGAAACGTGTATGTGTGTGTAAATAAAAAAAAGAAGAAAAACATCCTTTTGGGCGTAATATACAATCTGAAAGCTTTCAGTTTTTTTTTAACCTGAAATTTATATTTAGTCCCGAAATAAGATGTTTCATCGGTTCGCTAGAAACGATGCATCGTTTTTAAATTATTTCCCTATATTACTTTTGAAAGAAATCAAATAATGAAGGATCGATCTGCGTGTATGCATATATTTTATGTACCTCGATTCTGAAAAAAAAAGTGTAGAGTCATTAGGTTATTTCGAAGCAGGAGATATGAAAAATGAGCAATGTCCTTGCTGGGATTCAAACCTCTCGAATACACGTCGAGTGTGCTGACCATTACACCACGAAGGCATGCTAAGAAGGCGGGAGAAATACCTCCTCCTTTTAAAGGGCGACTGGGGATTAGGCGTCCAAATCGCCAAATCCTGGTGGTGGATAATCATCATCCATCACCCTTTTTTAGTTCGGGCGCCATTGTAAAGGCATTAGGTTATTTCGAAGCAGGAGACACGAAAAATGAGCAGTGCCCTCGCCGGGACTCGAACTTCAGAACTCTTGAATACACGTTGAGTGTGCTGCATGCTAAGAAGGCTGCCTCATAAATGATAGTACCCAGAATCATTGAATTTTAAATAACGTAGTCCTTCGTCCGAACATTGCAGCTGCATGTCCGAATTTCGATTTTTTTTTATTCTTTATATCATATTTTATAAAACTTTAGAAGATTTTCGATTGGCAAAACTGTACAAAATAGAACATTTTTATCTCTAGCGCGAGAGCCTGACAGTCGGAAATTCTTAAGATATGCTGCTTTTAAATACTTTGTGATTTTGAATCGAACTTTATGTAGCGTAACTGTAACGAAAGTGATATTTAATAAGTAAAGTTAACACACAAAACGTTTATAATAAAAAGATTAAAAAAACGTTTTGTAAGCTATCTTACTACGAAAACAGAACACTGATATGCTGAACTGAGAAAAAACTGAAAGAAACAGAAAAAAGAAATGTATGCCGACACTTAACACTGCAGATGGAATTCTAAACATATCCTGGTAGCCTGCTTTTAAAATTTTTGTGATTTTGCCGTTGAATTGTATGTGGTGTAAGTGCGAAAAATTGGTTCTTAATAATAAAGACAAAAAGACAAAGGAAATGGGGCAACAGGACTGAGTGCAACAGCAGACTGGTAAACTGGGAGCTTACCGTAAAAGCTTAACAAACCCTTCTAGGCTAATGTTAAGATCTGAAATCTTTCATATATATCTGAAAGAAATTGTGAAGATATTTTGTAAAGATTCTCGTGCAGAGAGCTGTTGCCAGTGCAGATATTTAATTTTCTTCTAAATTGTAACAGTACATTGCTTATCAATGTAACAAGAAAATTCACTTAAAAGTAATGCTAATAATATTTTAGTATGTTTCTGAAAAATGAAGATTAATAAGTACTTGCCATTCATTCTTGTGCCATGGCTTCCTCTGAGTAATATCACTATCATTTATTAATAACAATATTGACTTAACAGTTATTAGTTCTTTACTAAAATTATGAAGTTAGAATGTGTAATAATTTTCCTTCGAGTCATGTTTTGTATGTATTGTTACAGAATGTCTTTCTAACTCTTATGCTATTTGCATGAAAAATATAGCATAATGATGATAATTAAATCCGCATGCATATAAAATTTTAAATCCTTTTATGCTTGTTTCCTTTCCTAATTTTATTTAATTACTTAGTAATGTTACGGGACAACTGTGGAAGAAAAGAGAGATGTTTCTGTGACTTCCTGCCTTTTTGTTTTTAAGCAAAACGCAATTCGTATTATTCGGAACAGCTGTAATCCCTAATTAATTTGCGTACGTAAAATTAAACAATTCCATTTTTCTTTTTTTCTGGGAATTCCTTTAAAGAAAATAAAAAGTCGAAATAACAAAATTAGTCGTATTTCTGCCAGTTTATTTCAAGTTGGACATGCGTGTGTTAAATTACAATATATGCATCAAAACGGAGATTCATGAAGGAGATTGAAAAGAGGAAAGGACACTGATTCCATGTTTCTAGACGCCTATGTAACTTATTTGTCAGACTTTCATGTTCTAACACATATCAAATATCTGTTATTCCATGTTAACAGATCCAGGGTAGTAGCGAGGGTTACTTGCCTCAAGTGAACATTAGAACAGACGCCAAACTAGTTACGGAGTGTTCAGAAATTTATTGAAAAAATAAAACGTATCAAATACATCAAGACGTATCCAAAGAATTCTATTTTATAAACAATCCACCTGAACTCAGTAAAGCGTTAATAAAATTAATTAATTCTAAAAATTGCTTAGGTGTCACAGTACTATCTTTACTATTTTCTAACATTAAATTTAGTGTTGGAAATTTGATGCTAATTTACAGAAATTAAGCTTTGTAAACTTGCCTAGAAAGCACCATACTGCCGACATTATTCCTAATATTTTTCCTTTAATCTGAACTACAGGTACTTTGTCATAACAATCTTTTTCGAAGTCCATTTGAGTATGGACGGCGATGCAAATTCATTCAATTTGTTGCAGCAGACCTAACGCATATAGGACCAGAAATAGCATTGGGAGTCTAAATAAAGAGGTTTGAAAATATTAATGATACCAAATTGAATCTTATTTTGCATTGAACGATAATTTGCCACTGAACTGGACGACGCATGCTTCGATGTTTCTTTTATTATAAGCATATTTAAATTTGCCCTAGAAAGGAACAGATGCTACGGTTATAGTTACGTATGTTACTTTGTATTTTCTCCCTCTTTTCCACATGCCTTCGTCGTAAAAGTGGAAGCATATTCGTCGCGTATTCGAGAGGTCCAGGTTTCGAGTCCCGGCGAGGGCATTGCACAGTTTTCACGTCTCTAGTATCAAGAAAACCTAATGATTCTACAAGTAACGCCCGAACTAAAAGGTACTGCACGATAATTCGTCCTCACCAGGATCTGACAGTTTGCATCGCCTAATCCCCAGTCGCCCTTTAAAAGGAGGAGTATATAAGGTAGTTCCTCCCTCCTTTCTCGTCCTTTTCCTCGTGGTAGCGACAAATTAGAATCTTCAGTTTTCAATACGTCACTTAAGCAACGAACGTTTAACATTTGATTTAATAATAAATTTTGATGCTCACATAAAATCAGTGCAAAAAAAAAAGAATTATTTCGTCTATTACAATAAAGGAATCTAGAAGACTCCATGGATAAAAATTTTACAGCTTTCTGCAGAGAACAAAATGTAAAATCTATAAGTAATTCGGTAATGGCGATCAGAGTGTAGTAATCTGAGTAATCTAGTCAACGAGAGAAATGCCAAGAAGTAAGTATAAGTGTGGGTCAGGTTGGCAGCAGATATTTTATGAACTGGAACGCATCAACCGTGAATGAGTTGCTGACAGAAGAGCAAAGCGTTTGGTTGTTCGGAAGATTGATATTCAACCATTTGCCCTTGCAGTAGCACCACAACTAGATATCGCCAGACAAATTAAAAGCGTCACAACAGTGACAGCAATTTAGTTACTTCATAGGCCATCGACTACTCCAAGTACCAACTCTCGAACATTATTGTTATGGACAGCTGTAGTGATAATGGGTCAAGGTGTATATTTTATACCTTCGAATGTCACGAGATCCAATGATTAATGTGATTTCTTTATTAGCTTGTGTTGGGAGCGTTAAAAATGATGCTATCTATATTTTTGGCAATGTGCCAATTTAAAGCTCTGAAGTAGTTATAATGTTGATCGCTGCTGTAGCTGTAACTTAGCTTTCCATTCTCCTAATAAACGCTTGTTATCTCTGCGATGAAGATATAATTCAGTTTATTATAACAGGTTATGGGCCCAGTATATTAGGAAAAGTCTTTCATAAAGGCGTATAGTAATATTTTGAATCACCATTTTGGATTAAAATCGATGAACAGTGATTACTTTCGTTTTCTTCTTTCGTCCTTCACGATTATGTAATGGCGTATGGATATAAACCGCGTGTGCATCGGAAGCTGAATGACCGAAATTACCAGGAAATTTAAGCTGGAACTCTTGCTGATTAAGGAAGATTTATGAGATGTTATTATCACAGAACCTCCATCTCCAGTAACTACAAAGTGGGTATTGAAAGCCGGAAAAGCTTGAGCAACTGTAGGACTTTATTGGAAGATAACCAACCAATGAGGACATATAAAAACTGCACGACTGCGAAAGAGACATGGAATACTCTCAAACAATACCATGAAAAGTCAACACTGTCCCGAAAGGTTGGGTTTTTGAAAAAGCTGTGTAATTTGCAGTACAGCAATAAAGAACAAATGAGCGATCATCTAATGAAAATGGAAGCTATTGTGGATCAACAACTAGTAGCGCTAGGTGAGAGAATTTCAGAACCTTTATTCGTTGTATTTATTTTATCTAGCTTACCAGAAAATTATGCTACGTTAATAACAGCTTTGTGAATGCGACCAGAAGCAGATTTAACTGTTGAATTGGTTAAAAATAAATTGTTGGAAGAGTATACTCGTCAAAACTAAAATAGAGAACTTGGTATAGGAAGCGAGAATAAAGTTTTGAAGTCATATTCTTCTTTAACGCGTAACATTCCAGCTGATAAAAATAAAGTACCTAATTGTTTCTTTTGTAAGAAATCAGGGCATTTAAGGGCTGACTGCAGCAAATACGCGAAATGGAACCTTAAGCATCATCAAAAGCAATAAGTCAATGCAACTACAAATTCAAGTGACCTTAATGAAGCGAAACAAGTTTCTAATCACCATTGCTTTACAAGTTTGAATAATTTACATGGTTATTGGTGTATCGATTCTGGAGCCATCATTCATATATGCAATGATAAAACTCTGTTCAGCAGTTTTGATAGTAATTCTGTTCCTGAATAACTTTAGCTAACGGATATACAGTGTTAAATCAGGGAAAAGGTAACTGCTTGGTAAAATATCAGAATAATCAAAATGAGGAAATACAGATTACGATCAAAGATGTGCTTTTTGCTCCACAGCTATCCGGAAATTTATTATCCGTAAAGAAGTTTACTGATAATGTATATGAAGTGAACTTTAAAGGTGCTCATATTGTGAACAATGATAATATAATAGCTTTCGGCTACGTCAGAGGAGGTTTGTATGTTATTAAGGAAAGTGAGTACCAAACAAGTCCATACGGAACAAGCTCTTCGTACCAAACAAGTCCATACGGAATGCATTCATGACTGGCATATAAAATGAGGTCATAGAAGTCCTGCCGATATTTTATGGATGTGCAATGAATCTATGGCTGAAGGTATTAATATTGCTCCCTGTTATACTATATTGGTATGTGAGGATTGTATTGCTAACAAAGCATGCAGAGAATCATTTCCGAGGAAGTCTACTTCGCGAACATCCGAGATACTCGATTTAGTGCATACAGATCTTTGTGGACCAATGCAAACTGTAACTCCAGGTGGTGCAAGATATATACTAACAGTAATTGATGATTATAGTAGATACATTACAGTTTACCTTCTGAAGCATAAAGTAGAACCTAAACAACGTATCGCACACTTCATCAAACAAGTATTAGCACAGTTTGGGAAAGTGCCAAAACGATTGAGATCAGATTGAGGAGGGGAATATGTTAAGCAACGACTTACAAGCAGAAATAAGCAGAAAAATTGCCTAAAAAATGGAATACTACGTAAGAAAAATTTTCCTTATTCTCCGCAACAGAATGGAATCGCTGAAAGAAAGAATCGTACTGAGATGACAAGAGCGATGCTAAAATCCTCTAATCTTCCAAGCAATTACTAGGACGAAGGTGTTATTACAGCAAACTACCTGCAAAATAGGTTGCCAACGAAAGAACTTAAAGTTACACCTTATGATAAATGGCATAAAAGGAAACCATCATTAGCACATATACAAGCATTTGGTACTCCAGCGTATGTTCATATACCGAAAGTAAACAGACAAAAACTTGACGACACGTCTGTTAAACGAATCTTGGTCGGTTAAACGAATACAAATGCTGACACTATTGTAATTAGTCGGGATGTGACATTTGCACCAAAAGATCCCCATCCTAAGGATAAACAGGAGAAGACAGAAGATCTAATTATTTTTAAAGGTAATTCAGAGAAAAGAGTATATCTCTGAAAATACAGAACTCAGGCGATCTCCTAGACAAAACAAAGGTGTTCCACTGTGAGATATAATATTAGTTCATTGTCAGCATAATCGGAGGAAGCAGCAGATCCAACATCATATTATGAAGCTTGTTCAGGTGCCAATAAGAAAAAATGTAAACAACCCATGCAAGAAGCGATTAATGCTTTAAAGACGAATGGAAGGAAAAGTATTTTGCGAAGGAAAAGTATTTCGGTATAAAACTAGACTGGTTGCTCAAGGATACCAGCAGAAATATGGTAATGACTATGATGAAGTATTTGCTCCGGTAGCCAAGCAAACGACTTTGAGAATGTTTCTTACCATAGCAGGAAAAAGAAAATGGCAGTAAGACATTATGATATGCAATCAGTATGCTTAAATAGAGATTTATCTCATGATATATATATGAAACAACGTCCCGGATTTGAAGAAGGTGATAAAGTTTGTAAACTTGTAAAGAACGTATATGTACTCAAGAAAGGGGCGAACGAATGGAACAGAAAATTTAGTGAAATTCTCTTAAGCAAAGGATTTGAACGAAGTCAAAATGACCCTTGTTTATATAGAAGACAGGAAGGGTTTGTATACATCACCGTACATTTGAATGATATGGTCGTTGCAGGAAACACAGAAGATTCACTCAAAAATTTTGAAAGCTTTATTCTAAGTTTATTAACAGTTATTTTAAGTTTTGTATCTTTCCTATCTTATTCTAATTTCAGTTTACAATTTCCTGCCAGAATGCAATTTCAGAAACGCAGTAAATGCAAGTGAGAAAGAGTATTATTTAAGTCGATACTTCACCGACTTCTAAAGAGAGAGTCTGATTCCCTGACTAGCGCGCGTTTGCATTTGGCTAATTTCTCTCTTAGCTACTACGCTTGGCCATACCTTAGGCCCTTGCTTGGCTTCGCCGATTTAATTAATACTTAGGGACCGATTAGTTAGATTTCTGATAGCTTCGGCTATGCCTTTCAGATAGCTTAGTTAAGCTAGTTTAGTTTAATTTACATTTATTATTATTTAAGTTCAAGCCCGAGTGGAGGGTTTGTGTAAAGTTCCAAGTAGGAACTGATTGTAAATATTGTGAAAAATAAAGGGTTGTGAACCCTCCTTAAGTGTTACGTGTTTTGTTCACACACTTAAGCGATTATTCGCTTGTTAGTGTTCGTTAGGTTCTCAGTTAGAACTTTATATTTAAATAAGTAAAATCCCTCAGCGAAATTGTGAACATTTCTCAGTGAAAAATTTGGGAAATCTTCATTACTATTTAGGTATGCGTTTTCAACATGACGACGAGGGAATCCTCTACGTAGACCATTCAAGCTACATTTCGAGAAAGCTAAAACAGTATCACATGAACGATTGTAAATCATCTACTCTTCCTATTGAACCAGAATATTATAAGCAAAGGAAAGATGCAACAGCTTACAGTAAAGTTGAGGAATATAAAGGTGCAATAGGATCCTTACTGTACCTAGCAGTCAATACTAAGGCCAGACATAGCAGCTGCTGTTTCCATCTTAGCTCGAAAAGTGTCAAAACCAGCGAAAGCCGATTGGCTCGAAGTCAAAAAGCTCTTCAGACATTTGAAATTAACCAAATATCTTAAAATGCGTCTGGAAAATATAAACGAGAAGGAAAACAATTCGTTGTTATGTTACGTAGATGCATATTGGGGAAATGACCCTACCAATAGAAAATCCAACTCCGGATATTTCTTTAAATATCAAGGCAGTGTATTTACATGGAACTGCAGAAAACAACCGTGTGTGTCTTTGTCATTGACTGAAGCAGAATTTATAGCACTCGCGAAAGCAGCAAAGGAGGCAGTTTGGCTTAAAAGACTTTTGCAAGATTTCCATGAAACAGACACTATTTGCATTTTTTATGAGGACTACCAAAGTTGTATCAAAATGTTAAATAACGAACGAGACAGTGGGAGAACTAAAGATATAGGCTCTAAATACCATTCTCTTAAGGATTATGTTAAAAATAAGAATTACCAACTTCGATATCTGCGCACTGATGAAATGACTGCAGGCATTTTAACAAAGCCATTAGGAATGAACAAACTAAAACCTTTTAGGCAAAATCTTGGATTATGTTAAAGGTGTAATTTCATGTATTGATTTATTGTTTTTATGCATGTTAAGGTGTTATTTTGCTTTACTAAAGATTAATCATTGAGGAGGGGTGTTGTATATTTTATACCTCCGAATGTCACGAGATCCAATGATTAATGTGATTCCCTTTTCTTTATTAGCTTGTGTTGGAAGCGTTAAAAATGACGCTATCTATGTTTGGGGTAATGTGCCTGTTTTAAACTCTGAACTTTAGTTACGTAGTAGTTGTAATGTTGATCGCTGCTGTTTGAATAACTTAGCTTTCCATTCTCCTAATAAACGCTTGTTATCCCTGCGATGAAGTTATAATTCAATTTATTATAACACAAGGGCTTTTAACTACCATTGATCAAAAGTGTGCTTCTGCAATGTACCTTCCCTCCATTGGTCGAAAGTGCATGTTTTGCATATATTTTGGCAGTTTGTCTGGATGAAATGAAACCCCTCCCGTCTAACCATCTCTTAAGGGCGAGAAAGACGAAATTAAACTTCTTTTTATTTATATTCTTGAGACTAAAAACGTTTGGGCCATAGAAGCAGTGATAAAACTTGTTTTGCGAGGTGGCCGAAGAGGTATGCTGGTGTAGTGTTCTGGCAGCACTTACCGCGTTAAAACTATGAAGAACTTCCTTGCAGAAAGAAGAATTGGTCAAATAATGATTCCCGCAGGAATGACTGCATGTCTCCAAATTCTTGATATTGCAATAAACAAGCCATTTAAAAACCATATGCGCACGAAAATCAACGACTACATTGAAAATAGAATGGAGAGAAATCAACAAGAAAAATTTATGAAGCTACAAGACGGCGTTAGTTGAGTGAAAAATACATGGGATAAAATAAGGACAGCTGTAATGCTAGTGCCGTACAAGTAGGCGGCATTAACAAGAAGAGATTACTCGAGGACAGCTCTATTGCTCAACATGAAAGACTAGGGCAAGAAGGAATGAAGAAGGAAATGAAGAAAGGAGAGAGGAAATGAAGTGGCAAATAATTCAGGCAGAAATTCGTGGTTTGGAGCTGTATGGCGAAGTTCCAGAAGACGACGACGTGGATGGTATTAGATTAAAGACTTTTATTAATTTTTGAATGTTTCTTGAACATGAACAAATGTTAACCATTGTATATGAAAAATTAGACGTCCCCTGAAAATAAGCCCTAGCGTGTTTCTCAGTAACAATTAACATAAGACCGTGCCTTTTTCTTTCGGGGAAGCATGGTAATAAAAAATATATATACATCATTTTCACTCGGTAAAGCAAAGCTTTTAACATAACTATTCTGTCTATAAAAAATTAAGTGATCAATATGTACATTTTAAAAAAAAATAACGACTGATGATTTTGCTTCTTTTAAAAGAAAGGTTATGTTGTTAAAAATTCTTTGAATATATGCACATCGTTAAATATTATTGTGAGAGTTATGCTGTTCTGCTTAGAAACAGTATCTTTAATAAATATAAAAATGCAGGGATATAATTAATTTGTATTATGTATATATGTATTTCTTATTTCTTCTATTATTATTTATTCATTATTTTATTTGAGTTTGTCATCAAATAGCCTGACACTTTGCATTGTAGGGACGTGCATTTACCTCTGTGCATCGGGTGAAAAATTATGTGGTAACGGCTGCGCACGTTATAGTAAATATTTTCATACCATGTTATTGCATGGAGACAGCTGTTACACGTAGGATCATGCTTCGATACATGATCTTAATAGTTATTATTTATTCCGCTATTTATGCATACATGAATAAATATTAATCTCTTTCTATAAATGCAATTGTTTTTCTTATTCTTTTTTTCCTATGTGTTTGAATGTAATATTGATCATCTATTCTTATTTTTATGTAATGAAATTGTGATCACCTTAGACATACGTTCTTTTAAATATGATATTAAAGGAGAATTCCTGTTATTATATTAAAGGAGAATTCCTGTTATCTGACAAATCACCCTTTCCTCTTTCGAGGCCATTTGAAACAGATTTCGCTAGTTATTTATTTATATCATTTATTTAAACAATGTTAAAATGTTAAAGAAGTGAAATAGGATGGTATTTATTTTTAAAAAATTAAATCTGGATGAATGTGAATGACATGTTTGTTGCCTGGCGATAAGAAATAATAAATCTATAAACATGTCATACACATTTCTGTCAATGAATTTAATAACGTGTCATCACGTATTAAATTAATTGAAATTACTGATTATTAAATTAATTAATTGACTTTCTGTATCGCGGCTTAACTGAAATGAATGCTTCTTCTCATTAAACACTTAAACACTATTCGTTTTGTTTTCTCTTCTAGTAACACATTTTAATCTTAAAATAGATGCAGAATAATTTTTTGTGTATGTTTCATTGTATTTTACGTAAGGTGTTTTTGTTTTCGAAAGTAAATGTTCATTTTTCCTTAATTGTCATATTTGATTAACTGCAAAATCTTTGCTGAGATAAAATAGATTAAACTACACTAGTTATCAGAAATTAAGGAAAAATCATAAAAATCACAATTACTGAAAAGGTTACATGTAGAATTTTATGAAACTTGCCCCCAATATACAACACATAGTAAAGGTATCAAATAACATAAAAAGAAATTACTAGACAATTATGGTAGTATAGAAATTAGCACGTGTATAAAATGAACAAATCGAAGGTGTCAGTTTGCTATAGCAAAAGAACCTTCAATATGGAATATGATCGCCTCTAGAAGCAGTACAGCACATAAACATCGATGTGTGATGCTTTGAATTATGCGGTCTATCAGTTCCATAGGAAGCGAGAGCCATTGCCCTTTCAAAGCAGTTGCAAGCTCGGCAAGGATCTGAGGGGGCGGACTGAGAGCAGCTAGACGTCTCCCTAAAGCATGCCAAACGCGCTCGATAGGATTCAAGTCCGAGGATCGAGCTGGCCACTCCATGCGTATAATTGTTTCCTATTGAAGATAATCATGTAAGATGCGAGCCCTGTTTGGTCTTGCGTTGTCGTCCTGTAACAGGAAAGCGTCACCTATTGCCCCAGCATATGGGCGCACATAACATCATGGATGTCATCTCTCTAAACCTCGAGTAAGCTCTTCTTGTTAATGTCGCCTACTTGTACCGCACTAGCAATACCATTCACGGTTCCCCTTGGAAAGACATGGAGGTCTGTGCGTCCACCCAAAGTGATGCCACACCAAACACAGATACTGCCTCTTCCGTATGCATCTCTTTCATGGTTGTTTGACGGATGATAACGGATTCTGGGTTCTCTCCATATCAAATAACGCCTACTATCGCTTTCTAGACTAAACCTGGACTCATGCATAAAGAGAACAGCCCTCCATTGATCAGACGTCCATTGGACATGTTGTTGTGCCCACTGCAAACGGTCCCTCCTATGGCGTGACGTGAGCGGCACGCAAATGGCTGATCGCCTCGCATACAGACCACCTTCGTGAAGTCTTCTACAAACGGTTGACGTTGACACCAACCTTCCTGTGGCTGCAGCAAGGGAGGATCTAAGAAGAGTCCGAATAGCGGTTCTATTCCCGCTTGATTCTCTCATAATGCCAAATATCGGTTATCGGCGCTCGTGATAGCATTTGGCTGTCTTTGGCTGAACCTCCTACATGCCGAATCTGTGGTTTGAAATTGCTTCCAAAGTCTATGAACCACAGAAGGACTCACATTTAGCCATCTGGCCACTTCTGTTTGACTTTGTCCTGCCTCTAGTCTCCCGATGGCTCTCCATCGTAGTTCTGCAGGGAAATAATGCCTTGAGGTCATTGTTACGAATTAGCTATCTCAGATTTCTGATGTCACTATGACAGTGAAAGATGTGGGCCTGCTCTCAAACATGGACTTTTATGCTCCTCGCAGATGACGTATTCCTAGCGCAGCGCCACTAATTTGCATATTGCAGTTTTACTCAGCTATTCTTACTTGGTAACAGATTCAAATTTTACACGGTTTTTCTTATTTTTGAGAGAGTTATTGCTATTTTTGTGATTTTTCCTTTATTTATGATAACCAGTATAGTAGTAAATACTCTTATTTGTGTTGAAGCAAATGCGAGTTCGGCCTTCAGAAGAAAGATTTTTCCTATTATTCAGATTTTTCGAGTACATGGAGGGGCTGAAGCCCTTGAAAATTCCGTAGTTGAAGTTTTGCTTATTTAAATTGGGGATAGAAATAATGCTAGGTTGATTATCCTTTTCTCTTCTTTGCCTTCACAATAATAAAGTAGAGAGTTTTACTAGGTGAAGCGACTTACTTTGTGTTAGGGCCCAAAGAGAACTTAAACATTTTTTAATACTTTGTATTCTTAAAAGTTATAAGCTTTATCATCGTTATCTGCGAGCAATAAATTTGTCGTTAAGTCCAAAAGGGTGTTAGCCCTTTGTTATTAGTCCCTAAGTTATGAGTCCAAAACGGCGTTAGCCCAGAAGTGCTATTAGTCTTGAAACTGCATTTTGCGTCGAATCACTATAAAAGTCTGAATCACTTTTCATATTGTTGCCACCAAATACTATCGCCCTGCATTATATTTAAAGAAATTAAATAATGAAGCATCTACATGAATGTGTATATGTTTTTCACATTGTGAAGAAACAACGATATCTAGAGCCATCGAATTTTGAATAACGTAGTCCTTCATCGGAATATGGGCACTTGGAAGCCCGAATATTGAATTTCGAATTTGTATAGTAATCTATTTCATATTTTTTAAACTTTACGAATTTTCGATTGAGAAACTCAACGATTTCAGGGTGAGCAATGGCAACACGCTGTGCGGAATAAAGTATTTTTATCTCTATCGCTTGAGTCTGTGCAACGAAATTTCTAAAGACATGCTGTTTTGAAATATTTGTAGCCCAAAGGGGCGTTAGCTCAGATGCTCTCGAAACATGTATGTATGTGTGAATGAAAAAGACGTCCTTTTCTGCGTAATATAAAATGTGAAAGGGTTTAGATTTTTTTCGTTTCATTTGTCTTTTTATTTAATTATTTTATACAAGTATTTCTAATTGAGTACTTATTGAGCTTCTGTAAAGTCATAATGATATGCATGCTATAATAGACTGGTTATCGAATTACATGTAGATTAATATAAATAAATGATACATTTGTCTACTGATGGAAGCTCAAATGATAGGGAATTGTTAGTCGTTTAGAAACCGGTGGACGCTTAGAACTGAAATTCGAATCAATTAATAATCGAAAAGGATTTTAGGGTTTAAAAGCCAACTTCTTTACCAAAACAAAGGTATTCTGAATAATAGTCATTCGAAGCAAAGTTTTGTGTTTTCTGCTGCAAAGATTTTAAAACAAGTTACAATTTAGTCGAATGGCCTTTACGTTTGCATTAAGAAATGTTGTGGAAGAAATATTGAGAACCAAATTTTTGTGAATAGTTTATTAGCTTATCTGTTATCTATAATTAATTAATTTTTAAAAGTAATATTTCACGGAATTTTTTAAGTATATTCTTTGAATGTATTTTTATATTTGTGTAGTATTCTTTGAAATTTTATTGTGGTAACTCTGTATATGAAGATTATGTTATATGTGCAATAGAAAATAGTGCTTATATAATATGAATGTTTCTTGTTTACTCAGTTTGAAAACGAAATCTATTCAAACTTCTGTCAGAGTGGAAAAGCATCGAAATCCGAAGCTGAATCGCTTATATAAAGTTTCATCATATTGAGTTTCAAAGTAAAAATGCCTTTTGGATTTTAAAAAAGAAAATGAAATAAATCCTCTGTGTTATTTTGTTCTGAATGCCTTGAGTTTTCATTTTTGTACGAACCAAACTGAATGCAGAGCAAAATATCTAAGAGAGAAAGTAAAATAAGTCTCCTTTTTCGTATGTTTTGTTCTATGAATCAAATAACCTGTATTGTTTGATTGATAGAACAAAATATACGAAAAATCCAGGGCCTAGAAATAATTGTATCCCTTACTTTTATTCCTTACGTTACAGTCTGCAAGATTTTGCTCTTAAATAGTATTCAAATTCATTGTAATAATGTGATTTATAGCATTGCATTATACCCATCTGGAATATCTCAGTTTCTAGCATAATTTCCGGAAACCATCGGTTGCTGACATGCCAGTGTCTCAACTCGCGTATATTATTTTACTGGTATTAAGGGAGTTTGGCATTTATTTCATCTATTCATTTCATTACGGTAATGATGATCAGATAACAGGGTGCTGAGAAATTAAGTTTGATTTGAAGCAATATTGGTTTGTATTTTTGTTATAGAGCGAAAAACATTACAGAGATAGCCATCATGTATTTTCCTGAATTAAGTAATCCAGAGTCTAAAAACAATTGTGTGCGTTATCTTTAGTATTATAATAATCCAGTCTACAAAATATTTTTATACCATGTATACCGAATGTTTGTATAGTTATACTATATACCGCTCTCACAGTATGCAATTATGTTCAAACATGTCGGTACTTAGATATTCAATGTAAGTCTTCTACTATCTGTTATAACCTAAAGTATTACTGAGGCTATCCATATTAATTTGTTAATAACTGTGGCATGTATCTCCATGGAAAGGCCATTGATAATGTGCATAATCTATGTGCAGTAACCACGTTATGTGATAGCTATATATAATAGCATAACGGTTTAGTAACGTCAGTTCATTGTGCAATATTTTCAGGAATAATTCCACGGAAATGTCCACAAAGGCACGATGGTATTTTCCTAGTACATTGGACTCTCCACTTCTACTTTTACTATGACTATGAACTCATTTAGTGATTCACACATGAAGGCATATTATTGTCTAAAGTAATCCCCCCCAACGAATAATTGTAGCATTCCTATGCAAGGTGACGAAGCAACTATAACCTACCCTGTTTATAAAACTTTTCAGTGATAACGAATAAATTTACGTCTGTCAGTCCTACCCTGAGATTCATCAACCGAACAGGCATCATTCCGCATGGATTTCTAGGACGGAAGCCTGATCCGTGGCGTACAGTCCACAGAATATGTTTTCGGCCCTTCAGAATGAATGCCCACTTACTTATAATATGGGTAGGTAGGAAATGGAAGCGAGTTAGGCGCCAGAAACTTTACCATGGACTACACTGGTAGCGGCTCCAGCATCTAACCGTCTTCAGAATTAATCCCACCATGGGGCTATTATATGAGTTTGCTGAGACATTGGGGCAATTACTAAATTTGAATAGAAAAGGTAGTGGGCTGCGTTTGGGGATGAGACTCCTTTATTCGCGCCGTGCGTTGTCCTTTGAGAGATGGAGAAAACTTTATATTTGAATATTCGACTTTTAAATAGTGCATCACTGTTGTTCGCATTACTCCCGATGGGCAGTTACATCTGAGCTCCATTGAGTGTTGCATTATTTGCAATGCAAACAGTATTATTTGACACATTGATACTTTTCGGCGTGGTTACTCTTCGTACAATTACACTTAATTCGGTTTCAGATTATTTCATTATCGTTATATTCTCATTGAGTGCATTGCTTTTGTTTTGTATATGCATCTGAATGCGATAAAATGATGCATTCTTATTATACATGTATTTATTTTTTATTGGTAGTGTTATTTGAGGCCTATATACTTGACTAATCCAGTTGAATATGCATTATTCTCTAACTGAGGAGTTCCATATTTCTCATATCACAGTTCGGTGTTTGCTGTACAGGTTCCGTAGTACAAGCTCATTGGGGCAGTTACCTGTTTTACTGAATCGTACAGTAGTTGTACCGCCAGTTTTTATTCAGTGCGTTGCGGTTATACACATTACTTTCGTTACTTTTATATAAATTCATTTTGCTACATATGTTGCTAATGTGCATTTATATATTTTTCTTGTTTTCTGGAGCACATGTGCATTTGTTGATGGTCATAGTAAATCTGTTTGTAGTTATTAGTTACAGATTCTGAGCATTATAGTTTTTTGCGGAAATATTCTTTGTGTCCTGATGATTACGTTCGACTTGTCTTGCGTTATTCTACCTGTCAGAGTTCTAGCCTATAAAGGTTTAGTTTTTCCATAATTGTTAGACGTCTAAATGGTAAATCAATGTTGGGAGGTTCTTTTAAGTGCAGTTCTTTTGTAAATGGACGTTTGAAAACATAATGGTCGCGTCACCCAATTCTCCGCATGAGCATGTGTCTGTGTTTGCCAAGATCCTGTTGGAGAAGTAATCCGTAAATGAGTTGTGTACCGGCAAATATTTCGTTAGAAAACCTTGTGTAATTTTGTTTATTGTCCACTTTTGGAAATAATTCGTGTGTGTGAGACGATCCGTTGTCGCTTTGCCCCACTCTTGTTGCCAGATCTTTTGCGTGTGCGTTTTTAGTAAATTCCTGAGGTGGCTCTCATATTTGCTTTCGTGCTGCCTCCTTTGCAAATACATCTGTAGCGTCGTTACCCGAGTCCCCATTGTGGCCTTTTATTCACAGGAGTGTAATTTTTGTACATTGCATGATTTTTCAATATTGATTAATTTCGATCGCAGTTTTAAGAGTTATTGACAGGATTACGAAGTGATAATATTGCCGCGGTTGTCTGATTTAATTATGATCATTTGAGATTCTCTGTCATTTGTTATTTTCAATGCGGCTTTTATGCTGAAAGCTGTGCTTGATGATTGCTGAAGTCCGTGAGAACTACGGCGGAACTGTTTGTTTAATTGACTACGAGAAAGCATACCAGGTCTGTATGTCTAAGAGCTGGGACACTTGTTTGACGAATTTTCGTTATTGTTGTGACTTGTTTCACTTGTCTGACAGTAACATCAAAACAAGTGTACAGATTTTACCTTGGCGAAGAGCGCAGAATTCCACTCCCGGTGGTATGGGCATTGGGCACTATATGTATAACGGTACGACTTCTATTCTTCTCCTTTCTTCTATCCTTTCCATTTTTGCGCTGGAAACAAGTCCAAGCACGACCTCCCTTCATTCTTCCCCTGCCACCAAACCACTCGAGAGGACTTTCAGCTCGCCGTGTTTAAATTGTGCCCCCGTGTTACAAAGAACTGTGCTTTTACAAACCTCCAAAATGCTTCCCCAGAATTCTGACACAGACCCAATGATATGGCAGCCAACATCTCTAATTACTATAGCTGTCAAGTTGTCAGTTAAGTTCCTTTGGGAAACTAGCTCGAGCGCAGACTTCATAGATTTACTTTGAATTTGTAAATGTTGATATTCTGTTAAGTGGAACATACTGTTCGTGTCTATAATATCCTCCAGGGATGTTATACATCGAGTTTGGCAGTGAGGTAAAAAACATAAAAATTGCAGAAATAGAAACTTAAAAGATCGGAACAATTGTGAATCCTAAGTCCTGTAGTATTATAAGGTATTTCTCCCACCTTCTTCGCATGCCTTCGTGTTGTAGTAGTAAGCACGCTGGGTGCGTATTCCAGAGGTCCGTGGTTTGAGTCGGTTTGAGTCCCGGCGAAGACTTTGCTCATTTTTCACGTCTCCTACTCCGAATTAACCTAATGTCTCTACACTGACACCCGAACTAAAAAGGTGGTGGATGATGATTCTCCACCACCGGGATTTGACGATTGGGTCCCCTGAATCCCCAGTCGCCCTTTAAAAGGGAAAGTATATAAGGTATTTCTCCCACCTTCTTCGCATGCCTTCCTGGTGCAGTGGTCAGCACGCTGGGTGCGTATTCCAGAGGTCCGTGGTTCGAGTCCCGGCGAAGACATTGCTCATTTTTCATGTCTCCTGCTTCGAAATAACCTAATGTCTCTAGAGTATCTCCAGCGAGTCATCTTAAGTTACCATCGTCTCCGACATTTCGTCTAAGCTTTCTGATATTGACTCATTATTTCAATCTCGTAGGTTACGTATATCACAACATTCTTGCTTTTAAGGTTATAGGAAGTTTTATGTGTCATTTGGTATATTCATTTGATATTTTTAAGAATGTTTAGAAATTTTCTTTTGATATAAATCATGACGGTACCATCTCGCTTTTCGCTATTTCGGATCACGAAAAGTATCGTAGAAACTCTATCTCTTCGCAAAATCATAGGAAACCCATGTGTGTACTTTTGCCTGAGTTTTAAGTAAGTGCTAAGAAAGTAATTAATCCGTTTCTTAGTCTGGCGTATATAAAAGCTTGACGCTTGCTGCGTAAATATTTTTATCTGCTTGCGAGTGCGTTTATTCGGTACAATATTAAAACGGTCATGTTTATTTAGTGTGGTATAAAAATGGAATGAAACTGTTTCAAATAAGGACTTTCTTTCGTACTTATCTTCTTTATTTTTTATTTATTAGAATTTAACATTATTGGTATTACTCGAAATTTCTAATATTTGTCTTTGGTAAAGTTTGAAAATTTCGTGTAGTTTAGTTTCCGTGTCATTTCCTGAAAATGTTTTGCTGAATTAATAACCATTTTAATATAGCGAACATAAAAATTTGTGTAATTCTTCCCCCTTTTAAACTTTTATTTCTAAAAATTTATACCATCCAGCTGAAGTTCGATAAGCCCAAACTGAAGGTAGCAGGGGACAAAATGAATTCAACTATTCAGAAATTTGGTCCTTTGTTAAAAGTTTACATTAATTTCAAGGTCTATATTTTGACATTCAGATAGACTTATCAAAGTTCTTTTGTTTTGGGTAAATATTAATGGGCAGATAATTTGCATTACGAAGCACTTTAAATCTGCTTACTCTAGAGAAGATTTGTCGGTATTGACCCCCCCGGTGGTCCATAAAATTTTAAAGGGTATGTATGATAATCAGGAGGTTGATTAAGAGGGATAACCTAAGTGTATACTGGCAGTTAGTCGGCGTAGTCAAGATCCGCATGATTACAAAAAAGTATTCATAAAATCAATAATTTAATTGATATAAAGGTGTATTATGTAGTAAGGAGGAAATTATATAAAATAAGTGTAAGGGAGAAAGGATACTAAAATTATTTAATGTATTTTTAAAGCCAATAATACTTTCTATGCTGTAAATGCAGTATAATAAAGTAAAACGCAGAAACACGGGAAAAAACTACAATAAAAATGCGAAGAACGAAAAGTTAATGATTCACTTTTGAATGTAAGAATTACATTATGCAATTTAATGGAAAATATTAAAAACATTGCATCAGTACGTCAAACGTAACCATCACTTTAACTAAAATCGAACTGTTGTGCGATTACAATCTGTGATTTTGCGTCTGAAAATTAGTTTGTATTTGTAAAATTAGAAATAATAATAATAATACAAAAAGTAATAAAATATAAGTCTAATAATCTTTTCGAAAACTTATGTTCATATTCTTAGTCCAGTTGTTATTTTTAAGTTATAGATGTGTGATTATTTGTATTATGATTATATTGTAAATTCTCTATATAGAGAAAAACGTAAGGGGGTCGGTAAAGAAACCTTTGTCTTTAAATGGAACGATGCAAGGAAAAGGTTGGGAATCGCTGCTCTAGAGCGATACATATGGAATCAAATTTGAATATGCTGCTTATACGCAGAGCCAATACTAAATAAATGGTTCTTCTATGTGAAAAATTATATTCCACCTTTAAAAAAAGGCAACATATAGACGAATAATTAAACAATTTAATTAAGTTCTTCTGTAATATTTTATAATGCAGTTATTAATTTTGTAGTTTTATTTAAATTCTTTTGTAGTGTAAAACGCATCTATCGTTCTTAACAAACTTCATTTTTTCAAAGGGAAAGAAACTTTCGCGGTGAACTTTACAAAGGAAATTGGCTTACAGTTATCTACTTTCGAAAACGTACGAGAATATCCAGGCAACCAAGCTTCGAACCCGGCTAAAACAACTAATATTCAACAATTTTAATCACTCAGCCTTCTGGTATTTAATTCGTTGAATCGATCAGTTTATGTTAATAATACTATCTAATTAATTAATTAACACCGTTTGGGTGTTTAGTTAATTGTGTATGGAACTTAATTACGAAAATAAGCACTCGCGACTAACCAGATATTACTCGGTTAACTATCAATATTATCAGAGCTGTAGGTATTATTTCACCTTCGTTGAATCATTCTCCTGATTTAAAATTCTAGTCTTAAGTATCAGCTGTTATGCATTTAATCAAAGTTTGCAGGAATATCCGTTTCATTTTATACAGTTAGTCTGCAAAAATATTACCGTTATGAACGAAGGATATTGATATTTTTGTATATGTATATTTTGCGGGATTTTACAAACAAGATTTGTAGTATGAAACGGTTCATGTTAGATACAACCTAAACATTTAAAGTATTTTGTTTAATGTTTATATATTTATATATTTCAAAATATTATTATCTGATCGGATTAAACTAAGTGCAAAATATTCATTTTTTAATGTCAGTTCTCGCTAGCTAGCTATGTATGCATTTGATACTTTTTGGATAGTACGATAAGCTAAGAACCCTATTAACTCAGAAAGTCATTGCCGGAGAGGTGATAGACTTCAGAGACATACTGGTGTCGTCTCAGATGGAATTTTGAAAGAACCGCGAATAATTTTAATAATTTTTATTACTTGACGACTAATCTGTTAAGACACTTGACTGACACAGCACAATGGATTCCATCTTCACCCCACAATATGATATACGCAAATCACTTTGTTACCACAGATGAATATTGCAAAGAGGTTAGTTACATGTTTGCGTGGCGAAAGCAGGGTAGAAAATTGATGCGTATTAGTCAGTAGGGCGGTCACGTTATGCCGCAAATATTACGTTCGCAACGTGTCCGCCTCAATAAAAATGTTGCCACAAAGGTGCTTCATGTAATGATTTCCTCAAATGAAATTCCTAGGAGGGAAAAATTTGTAGAACGAGAGAAAATTTTCATCCAGGCTTGAAAAATCAAACCAGAGTTGTACTGTATGGAATATGAGATGAAAGTCAAAATGCGGATAAAAAGGATATACTAAATGCAAAGAAGAAATTCAAATAGAGACAAAAATTAATTGTACATAAGTACAATATATACAATTGCAGGAGTGCATGCATTAACATTACGTTGGGAAATTTAAATCACTTTTAAGAGGTAAGCGGTAAAAAAAAACGTGCTTTTTGTTTTCTGGTAGTATTTCGTACTCAGATAAGTTGAAGTTCATGAGGTGGTTACAAGTCGTAGCTTTCTCATAAAAATTTCTATTGATTTTCTTGAGAAACTTATCAAGTTTTCAATGTAGATGTGCATGTGCAATCTCTGATTGCGCACATAGAAATGTACGTTAATAATGATACGTAGATTGAAAATTGCGTTAATAATGATACTCCACTTCGCACTTGTTGGAATTTGAGTAGGTCATTTCTGGTAAGGAGCTGACCAAGCCGGTGATGCATAGGTGAGGGCCGGTTGCACAATGGAGATATATACGAGACCTTTCTTTCTTAAATCTAATTCGGAATATTTGCGCATAATGGGAAAAAGACTGTTGATGACGTCTGTGGCTTTTTTCATAATATTTTCAATGTGATCCTTCCAATTAAGTTTTCTGTTGAAAATAACACCGAGATACTTGGCTTTGCAAAATTTTGGAATTATTTCATCTAAGAGAATAAGGTTTTGCTTTGATAGTATATTCATGTGCTTTTTACGAATTAGTAACATTCGACATTTTGGGCATTGATGGATATTATCAATTTTGTGCACCGGCCTTCAATACTTGGCATTAACTCTGGGAGCTTTCAGATGGCATGATTTGCGTTTGCTGATTTGACTGCCGAGGCAGTGTCATCAGCTAGCAGTACATGAAATAATTTATATAATTTATTGCTTTCGAAAAGTCCGTCACACACAAGAGCTAAAGCATAGGATCTAAGATGAAGCTCTGTAAGACGCCAGGCCTGATTTCTCGCAAATCTGATTATGTTTTACCAATAGTAACTGTAAATTTCCTGTTAGTAAGGAAAGGCATAATTAGAAGTGTAATTTCGGGATGGAAATTCATACACTCACGTTTGTGAAAATTGCAACACCATGAAGGACTTACGCGAGTGAGCTGAAATTTTCAGGAAATGCAAAGTAGCGCATGATATGCAAATGATTAGAATTGCAAATCCGTAGCGCATGCGTATGCTGAGCAGCGCCCTCTGAACGGCTGATGGGTCCGAATAAATAGACGGCTGTAGCGAGGCGTGTATGGTTATCGGTGGTTATCTGCTAGTGGTAAACGTTAACTCAATCTGTACTTATGCCTCGTCGACGAAAGAGAGCGAGATTTGAACAACTTACAGAGTTTGAACGAGGGAGAATCATCGGCCTTCGTGAAGCTGGATTGTCGTATCGTGCAGTAGCCTCTCGTGTGCAGCGTAACAGCAGCACAGTGATGCGCGTTTGGAAGCAGTGGACGGACGAGTGTCGGACAACTCGGAAATCCGGGAGTGGACCCCGAAATGTGACGTCAGCTCGCGATGATAGACACCTGGTCCGCATGGCGCGGACGGACCGTACAGCTTCCTCTAGACAATTGGCAGCACTGTGGTCAATAGCTACAGGTGTTTCATTGTGTGCTTCATCAATTCGTAGACGTCTGCTGCAGTGTGGACTGCGCGCACGGACTCCTTTATACAGGATCCCCCTAACGCACGACCATCGCCGCCTGCGGCTACAATGGGCCAATCAGCATAGAGACTGGCGTGCTGATTGGCAGCATGTCGTGTTTTCTGACGAATCCCGCTTTAATTTGTGGTACCATGATGGCCGCATTCGTGTCAGACGCTATGCCGGTGAACGCCACCTTCCGGAGTGCATTATCGAACGCCACAGTGGACGAACACCCGGAGTTATGGTCTGGGGCGCCATAGCATATCATAGACGATCTCAATTGCTACGAATTGTGGGCAATCTGAACAGCAACCGGTATATCCGTGAAGTTCTACAGCCCGAAGCTGTTCCCTTCCTTCAAAGCTTGCCAGGCGCTGTATTTCAACAGGACAATGCCCGCCCTCATACTGCTCGGATTGTTAAATCCTTCTTTGCAGCGCAGCAGGTACAGCTTCTTCCTTGGCCTGCGTGTTCCCCGGATATGTCGCCAATTGAACATGTGTGGGATGTCATTGGTCGGCGTCTTGCTCGTGATCCTCGTCCTGTTGCGTCTGCAGACGAACTTTGGGTACGCGTACAAACGATATGGAATGCTCTTCCTCAGTCAGACATTCAAACTTTGTTTGACTCCATGCCACGTCGTGTAGCAGCACTTATTGCGGCGCGTGGTGGCCACACAAAATACTGATTCTGATCTCTTGTTCTTGTTTGTTTGCTTTGAACATTTAATCATTTATTTGTATCACTACCACTCAACTGTGTATTAAATTGCATTCAATTATGACGATTCCTTCTTGGTGTTGCAATTTTCACAAACGTGAGTGTATTTATGAATTTGTAAAATTAGCCTTTCTTGCCAGGAGCTTTCGAAAGTTTTCGCCACATCCAGCATGGCTGCGCTAGCAAACTCCACAAGTCTTACTAATTGTTTGGTAGACGAGGGTTTTTTTTTCTTGAAACCGGATTGTTCAGGTGGTAGAAATTGAAGATATGGTTGCATTCTACAGAGAATGATTCTTTCAGAAAATTCAGAAATTCAGAATTTTTTTCAGAAAGTTTGATGATAGGTTTTTACCTTTACCAGGCTTAAGAAGAAGGATGATCTTGGCGCATTTTCATTTATTAGCCAAAAAAGAAATATTCAGAAAGGCTTTTATTATGCTAGTAAATTTTATAGTAATATTTTAGTGAAATTTTTGATTGCAACGTTAGAAATGTTGTCAAAGCCCGCGCTTTTCAAATTTTTAATTTTTTACCAGTGAACCGTAAAATTAATTTGTAGGAGACTGGTAGCATTTAGCGAGTAAACAAAGTAACAGGCTTTGTGTACAAACTTGGCATTACGAGCTGAAGTTTGGGAGAAACTGGTTATCAAGGTGGTCCACGGAAACTGTACTTTTTCTTCATGCTGTATTATTCATGTCTTTTACATGTATAGCTGCTGTTAAATTAATTGATAAATTACCAGAAGGAACCATTTGTGGTATTAAGATCAAGAATTTTTTTTTTCACTTTTTGCCCTTTCTTAGTATTTTTTTTTTATTTGTCTGTTCAGTTTGTTGAATTCTCTTTTAAGATTCGGATCCCAAGTAATATCCTGTAATGCGCTAGTTATGCTGCTGGAATTAATTATAATGCGTTAATTAAGCGGCTGTTTATAGGCTCGGCTCCTTGTTTTAATCCTGAATAGCGACTAGGCAAGAGTTTGCGCAGCAATGCGGGTTACTGCAGGCGGCTAATGACGTCAAAATGGCGCAGCACACATCCTTTGAAGAGGGTTATATCTAAATTAAATTTAGGAATTTAAAGATCTGTTAGCAATTTAGTAATTTTGTTAGTACTCATCTTTCATTTTTTATATTTTACGTACACATTTACAATGCACCCATGCCAATATTTTAATCTAATCAGAGTCTGTTAAAAATCTGTCTGCCAGCTTTCAAAATTTCTGTATTTTTATGCATTCAAATTTTGTTGTGCTATTGAATAAACATATATTTGTAAGTTTTGTAATGATATAAAAACATATTTTACATTCTTCGTAATGACAGAACAACCTCACTCAAAAAATGGTGCCACTATATTTACTTTTAGGAAATGTTTATTAAGGAAACACGAGGCAAATATTTTTCGTCCATATGCTCCATTAACATTGAATAATATGCAAATGATATCTGAAATACGAATAAGAGTTTAAATTAATTTTTGTCCGAAGTGCTACTAATAGTTTAAATTATTTTTAGTTCGAAATACTAATAATAGTTTTGGGAATGCGCAGAAGGGCATTTTAATCAAACAGAGATGCTGTGACTGTGCTTTTTTCTTATTGTAATTGAGAAGGAATGCCTGCATGAAGGACGTTTTAAAGGAAACTGTCTTATCATCAAGTTTACGCGTGAAAAATCACGAAGGTTGCAAGCAAGAATGTCAGTGCATTGGTTTGCTTGCGAAAATGTTAGTTTTTATCTTAGTTTACATGAAATAATGGAAATATGGGTTGTATTCGTATTTATCGTGTAATTTCAGGAGAAGCAGTTTTCACACATGTGAAAATATTAATTAAAATGGAAAGGTAAAGAAATGACGACAAAAATTGGTACTAAAATTAAGTCTCTTAAACGTCAAAGGACAAATTAAGTCAAAATTTGTTGTTGTGCCGAGTTACTCGTATATTCTTCCTTTTCACTGAGATCGCATTTATTATCGTTTATTACATGTTCTCGATTGTATTATACGCTGTAAAATAGTCAGGGATTTCAAAAATTCGTTACGTAAAACCACTATTCGCATCTATTATTACTGAGTCCTTTTTATCAGTATCATCAAATTTATGAAAAACATTTTCGCGGTGTCCATAAATTCTCATACGAACGACCAGCTTTTAAGATATGATCTGTCACGTCGCGATTGCGTTCTCTCTTCTCGGCACTGTACAAGGTCAGACACGTCACAAGGTTCTATTTTGAAAGCGCAAGAGGCATGTGAGCGTAAAAAGTTAAGTTCCGTGCGTTTCACATATGATACGCGGACTGTAAAGTTTGAACATCTCTGTTATATACAAAATACGTTTCATTTACTATAAAATTATTCTTTTTGTTCCCTCTTTTAAGTTTCAGATGAGTCATTTTGTGACAAATGAATAGGGTAAAATAGAAGTTTGATACCCAAACGCGGTTTCTTAAAAGACTGTTTTTCTTTTTTAAACTTTCTTCATCTATCAGTGGTAGAAATTGTTACCCTGTGCAATAGCTATTTCATGCATTTTCTGTGCTGCTAAATGCATGCTCTGTAACGCAGCTTCCATCTTTTTTTTAATCGGAAATATTTTTATTTGCATACTGTTTTAGTCATTTCTTGTCTAAATAAAGTCTTCCTACGACGACCATCCACGGTTCTGCACGATCTTGGTTTTCTGTGGAGATCATCATCTTAGAGAGATGATGCTTAAAACGAAATTTGTTTATATTCTTAGAGATAAACATTTTCGTTATTTATCAAGGATGGTCGTCACTATCAGAGATTAAGCTATTGGTATAAAGAAGTAGTGAAAACCAATAACGAATAATTTTCCTCCACTGTTCATTACTTTAATTATGGAGAAAAATCATCATCTATAACTTAATTTATTGTAGAGATTTTTAAGGGTAAAAAGAAGTCGAGATGAAGTAAGTGTTGATTAGTTGAGCTATCTGTATCGAAATATGGAATCTTTCACAAGGATTACTTAGTTCTTTAGAACAACGTTTCTTTAAGGTTTCTTTAAGGTTTTACTCGTGCGTCTCTTATGCTCATTGTTGCATAGGAATTGCCTGTTCATTCAGGTACAGAGTGACAGTTTTTTATGCTATCAGCTTGTAGGATTTCTGTTGTAACTAGAAGTTGGAAGTTCTGCATACTCTATTAGACAAGCAGTGAGTTATTGTTTCTGTTAAACAGTTAAAGAAAATGGCTGAAGGTTAAACTAGCCTTTTTATTTTATCTTAATATAATACAACTTGTACCGATGTCGAAACTTCTACCATTTGTGGATATTCAGAGTAACATTGTGGATATTCAGAGTGACAGTTCAAATTAAACTTTGTAAATGAACCTATAACTACACATTTAAAAAGACAAAAAAGCTTTCTGAGATATTTTACCAGCGCGTATTTAAAACATCGCCTAGCGAGACTTCTAAAGCCGGAATATAACTTTTAAGCAAGAGGTGGCAAAAAATACTAACAGAGACGCAATTTCCAGAAGCTCTTATATGAAGATTTAAACCTTTCATCATCGATACATAAAGCTAATCTACATTCTAGTGAGGGACATGGAAAGAAGAAGTTATAAGTGAATACTTGAATCCTAATAGCTGGTTAATTAACATAAGATTATTTACAAGCTGAGTATTGAACTCCCTAGTTTATACGAAATATTGTAACAACGACCTGAACCATCTTACAACAAATTATTCCTAATCCAACTCAAACGGGATCATCATTTTTTCCTTTGATTGAAAAAGTTTGCTTGTTTAATTGGATATTTCAAAGCACACAAGAGCTATCTACTTACGGGGAGGCATGTCTCTATGGGGAATTTTCTAACAAACACTACTTTGGTATGTACGTTACATATGAGGTAAACCTCCAAAACGGGCGTACAACCAACCCGCACCTGGATCGAGTTTCCAGCTTTCAACGGTCTTATCTGCTAGACCAGTGCTCCGCAACCTTTTCTCACCTGCGACGAACAAAAAATCTTTCTGGAATTTCGTGGCACACCAAAAGCTAATGTATACATGTATTGATTTATACACAAAATTTACAATAAATTTTTGTTTTTAATTTGAAAAATATACAATTATAAAACCATAACATATTTATTTATATGCAATCATAATAATTATCATAATAATCGAAATTTTTTAAAAAAAATTAAAAAACAAAAACTCTTCAATTTGATTGGTTTATTTCAAATTTAAAAAAAAACAGTTCTAGAGCTATTATTTTTAATTAAAATGGTCTGAAATTAATATATTTCATTTAAATTTATGTTTAAAAGAAAGTTATATATTTTTGAGTTCCGAGTTATCAAGGAAGTGCCAAAAAAATTCAAATGCTGACACACTTACAATCACACACACAACCACACAACAGTGAAATATATAAAAACATTTAAAATAGACATTATTAAGGAAAAAAATGTCATTGTGTATTAAATACATGATAAAAAATTGCAAAATGTCAAATACATGTATTTGATTGCGGCACATCTATATCCTACTCATGGCACACCGGTTGCGGAGCACTGTGCTAGACCACTGAGGGTTATTTGTTTCGAAGGAGATGGGCGTGTTTGTTGTTTCTGACTTAACAGCAAGGTCGAATAAATAACACAAATAATTAAAGATAGTCCAAATGTGTGTTAACATTATTTATATGTGAATTGCCAGTGTGTAATATTTTTTTCCCTTCCGACTAAGATTATTTCTTATGACCATTCTTTAGAAAGAAAAATCATCACACAAATAAAAATAAGAATATAAATAATACCTTTCTTTTGAGTGATAAAATTTCTTTTGAATTTTACACCTTCTCTTCGATTACTTGCTGCTGGAGTGCATTGTTCGAGAGGGATATTTGAACTGTCAACACTTTCAGGGAAAAAATATTTAATCAATTCATTGCCTCATGAAATTTCTTTGAAGTAGATATAAATTCTTAAAAAACTTTTTTTGAAGCTTTAAGTTTGAATCTACGCTCTCGTAACTTCAGATTAAAGCATTGAAATGCCTTATTCTTTGTTGTTATGCTTTTGATCTCGGACGGCAGTTGTTATTTGTTAAAACCAAGGGCGAAACGAACTAAACATAAATCAGCTGAATGCATCTATGGTGACGTAAATACACAGAAAATGATAAATTCGCTCAAAAGTGTGCCCAAGAAAATACCGGTGAACTAGTTAACCGTGTCTATATTTCTGAAACCTTAAACTTACGAAAGGTTATTGTTATCATTCTATTCGTGTGATTCTTCAGCATAATAATATAAACAGTAGTCTGAAAATTAAAGAGGGAAGTCGGAAACTAGTTATTATTTCAGAGTGTTTACATTATAAACTCTCTGAAATTTTGGTAACAATAATAATAGACTACTGTTTATGATAAAGAATATTTGGATAGCTCCCTGCAGAGAGAAAATAAGATGAAATTTCAAATTAGAAGAGTATTATTGTCTTGGATACATAAAGCTTTTAAAAGATAAAATAACATTCGTCTGTTTTATTAAAATATAATTACAAGTAAAGTGAATGCTAATTTAAATCTTGTTTGAGAGAGGGTTAATTTTATACTTTTTGTTATTTCTTATCTATGTAAAATAATATATAATGCCAGTAATCGTGATATTTCCGTTGCTACTAGCACGTTACTTATCAATAAAGGAAATGCTGTTAGGTTTCTAGCTGTGCAATTAAACGGCGATTATTAAACCTATTTTTCATAATACATCTAAATTAAGTACTTCGTCGTTCAGAACTGGAGGAAACAGGAAGGAGTCGAAGTTAGTAACATTCATAAATGCTTCGGACTTTATTTGACTCATGTATATTCAATGAAAAAACATTTCGGTCATTGGAGTTCCTGTGTGAGAAAAATATATCCAAAACTAATTTGTATGTACTTATTTGTTTGCAGTTTTGACTATTACTACATCCAGCATGCTTTTTATAATCGGGAAAAGAAAAGTTTCGTTATGTATGTGTATTTGGAAAGACTTCAATTTATTTCAGAGTTTCGATACTACTCTTGAATCTTGGACCTAATAGACTATGAAATTTTATAGTGCAGTTTATTAAATTTTAACCCGCGTTTTATTCTAATGCATATGATTTACGTCTTTAAATATACTGCTGTTTCCTTGTATTTTTTAATATTTTAGTATTTATCTGCTGAAGATAGTTATAGGTTATCTCTACATATAATAAAACAAAGAGTCTGTGCGTGCGTGCGTGCGTGCGTGTTGCGAGTAAGCTAATAGACCCAGGGCCACGAAATTTGGTACATAGGTGTATCTACACAAGAGCCAGTGCACCTCGAAGCCATTTTTTCGAAATTCGAATTCGAATTTTTTTATTTTATGTTTTGTGACGAAATCGCGTCATTTTGAGACATAATGGATTACAGGAAAGCGAGATATTACTCTATACATTTCATTTTCA
>KK118160.1:369156-383932 GCA_000611955.2 Stegodyphus mimosarum | reverse complement strand
ACATTTTCCACGATGGCAGGTTTTCCCGTCCATTTTTCGTACCTATGGCATGCATTTGTTTGTCCAGGGTTTCTAAAGATGTGGAACCTGTACCATTAATGCTATATTACATTATTTCTGTGGTGCACGTTTTGCTCAAAAGATATAAATGAATGTTCAGAATGAATGGTAAAATGACGCCCCTTTTTGTATATGTATTTTTATTATCATATTATGGTACGAAATTAAAAAAGTTAGAAAACTCCTAATCTAGTTAGTCCTCCACTATATTTTCTAATACAATTAAGATGCTTGTTTAATAAGATGTATGAAGTTCACTCAAGCAGTACTCTTTCTTATGTGTTGAATCGGGTTAAATAGCTACTCCGTCCAACAAGGTTTTTTTAAAAACAGTAGGTTTATTTTGTCACTTAAAGAGAAAATACAAATAATGCTGTTTTTATATTTTTTGTTGAATTTTATGGGAGATCTCTTGAAGTTAGTTTCCGGTTAAAATAAAAAGCGTAACATTTCAAAATTCAGTTTTATCTTCTCCTATTTTTATTACTGTTTTTAATTTAATTGTAAGTCAAATCTGGATAACTTGTTATTTAAGTATTCAACATATGTTTGCTTTTAGAAACAAACTGAACTCTTCTTGACGAATAATTTATTTCTGTATATATTTTGAAGATTTTTAAAGTATTTATATTATATTATTTTCATTACAGTGCTTCCACACGATTGCAAAGAAACCAAGCAGAAAAGCAAAGGCGGGATAGGTTAAATGGTTACATTTCAGAATTGGCGACACTTGTTCCTATGGTCGCCAATGCATCGAAACCATTAGATAAAGTCAGCATTTTAAGACTAGCAGCAGCGCAGATGAGGCTGAATTTCAGTAAGTATGATTTGACTTAGTATGTAATATCTTGCATATAATGGTGGGTAATGCTGTTATATAAAACATTTAGCAACTGCGAGAACAATATGTACCAAACAGGGATTCGTGAGCCTTATAGCCTTATAATTGGGTTCCTTGACAATATTCGTATTCAGAAAAATTCACAAATAAATGAAAATGTCTTGCTTATTCCCTCGGTGACTGTTTTCTTGTGATAACTATTAATATTAATTTTAAATTTCGTGATGAAGATCGATTTTGATTTTTTCAAAAGTAGACTTCTTTTGTGAGACTCAAATATAACTGTTCATATATTATATTTGAATATTAAGATCTGAATTAAAATTCAAATATTTAAAGAATTATTTGCATTACATCACGAAAGTTCTGTTAGGCGTCTGTTAGAATTTCGGAAGAGTGATTTATAGGGAGCTTCTACCATTGAGCCAAATATTAAATGGGTAGTATCTGCCTATAGCTATATGGTCTTTGTATTACCCGGAGAGGAAAATGTCCATCGCTGATGAATCGTCAGTGACATCATGACGAGGCCTATTGGTTCGCCACACCTGTATTCGGACTCGGAGAAAGTTACAAGAGCTTGTACTGGACCCTGGATGTACTCCATTTGTAAGATATCACTGCAGTAGAATACCACCACTTCGCATTTATCCAGTATTTCATCAGGAAGATCATAGATATGGTTCTGAAGAGATATCATAGAGATGATTTTTAATTGTACCAGATACAATTTCTGAGCTTCCATAATGTTTGAGACGTCGCGTTATTGCTTTATTTAGTTTCCTGTAACAAAGGGTTCGTACTGTTCAATTAAAGCAGCTGAAAAATCTGTTTATCTGGTTGGATATACGTTTCTATTTGAAGAGTGTCTGAGATCGTTAATCTGAACAAGTTCCAAGTGTCAGGTTTGTCACAAGAATCTTCGTAGCTGTATGTATCTAGGTACGATTTTGGTTTTGAAAAACACTGCATTTAACGCTGATATTATAGGAATATGCCGCCATGAATGATGAATGTTACTTAAACCACTGCACCTAATTTTTCTGCATCTGTCGTGAAGTAGAATAAGCCACTTTCGTGAATATCATTCATTTTCATCTACATCTTTGCTAGTGCCTTTATTTAGAATTATCATTTTATTGTTTGACATTGATTCTGCATAAAAAATTCTTCATTGCCAATGATAATTACAGGAATGTTGACTCAAGACTATCTGTAAGACTTATTAATAAGTCTTACAGGTGGTCCCATGGTAAGAGATTTTAACTATACTTCGGAAATTGTGTAGCAGCATAAGATATAAACGTTTAATTAAAAAATATATAAGCGAGTAAATTTAGCGATTTACACGATCTTCACAAAATTATGCGGTAATAATAAATAAGAAAGCTAAAAACAATTGCACTTTTGTGGATCTTATAAAAATTTATAATCGAAAACAACGTTCATTAAAACATACTTATGGGGTTAATTATTATTTGATTGAGTAAAACAATGTGATGAAACAAATAGAATCAAATTAATACTATATCTTTTTTATTTTTACTTCATTTTCTTCATTCTTTCGGCGTTTTTAAATGTTTTCACTGGTATTTTGCTATCGTTAAAATTATTTATTTATTGTGCTTGTTAAAATGCATAAATCATACTCGTCGATGGGGAAGATTAATCATTAACTCGTGAATGCTTTTTAAGTATGCATGCTTTTCCTTTTTAATGATGTGTAATAATAATACGCCTTGATATCTTTGAAAAGTCACTTCTTTCTTATAGATAGCGAGCGTTCTTCTGCTTTGATATAATTAATAAATCTGTACTAACTCAGATGTACTTGACTTCATGTAAGATTCCATTCTAAGATTGCATCTTCCACCATATTAATGAGCAAGCTGAGTCCTTTGGAAAATTTCAAAAGTTTTCATTTTTATGATCCCGTGGCACTCTAAGTGAGATTACTGAGAATAATTTTTATAGGGAACAGCTAATGTGGATAATTTGCATTCATGAGTCACACATACCAAGTATTATAGTAAAAATAGCCCTACAGTTACCACCACCCTGTTAATGAAGAAGTGACCACGTTCGAAGAACTGGATTATAAGCGTCACGAATATACAAGTAGTAAATATATTACAGTGAGATGGAGAGCAAGTGTCATAGTATAAGTTTTTAAATGTTTCTTAAATTCTGTTAAATATCAGTCTTCTCCCAAATGTAATATTCCGAGCAGAAAATAATTTAGGAGAAAGGCAGTATACAATTAGCGAAGGGCTCTCATGATAGTTTATACAAATAAAAAGTCAATAAAAAATTCTCGTATGTTTGTCAATAAAAAATTCTCGTATGTATCAATTGGATGCTAACTCTGATAGTTTGGTAGAAACAAGCAGTGTAATTGTGCCACGTACATTGTCAGTCTTTGCAGACTTCAGATTGTAGGCTGAAGAGTTGACTCTGAAATTGAGTTTTTGGCAGCGTTAAGCTTTGCCGTCGTGACCAGAACAAAAGACTATATAAAATAGCTCATTTTACCACATTCTGGACATAACCGATTAAGCGATATGTCATTCCGAACAGTATTTCAAGCCTGGAAAGGCACCAGACATCATACTCGCTTTTTGACTGCAGTTTTCATCAATGATAGAAACTCAAGCTTGACGCCACCGAAGTCACAGGTGGTGGTGATTTGTAATTAGTGATATGGTCGCTGCAGGGCGTCTGGTTCGGAGCTGGCTCTTAAGTCATAATTTTTTTTTACAGTTTCCTGTGTCCATTTCTTGCCAACAAATGCTCAAATGCCAGCGCAAATGTAGTGCAATGCGCCAAATATATGCAGCGAATACGGCGGTCTTCCCTTTGAGTGGGTGGCACGTGTACAGCTAAATCCCGTCTTTCTTAAGACAGTGGCTTCTCATGACCGCTGCAGCCAACACGCATGTACAGTGGATACAGCTTTGCTTAGCCTTTCGGCAGTATCGCGAAAAGAAAATCCACCTTCTCGTAGATCGTCCGGATGCTCAAGTAAGTTCTACTATGAATCGTTGAGGAATTCAGATTGCGGAAAAAAACAATAATTAAAATCGCGATTTCCTTAAAGAAACTAAAATTAAACTTCTAAGCAATAGAAAAATGTTAAATAGTAAATAACAGTGCCGAGTTCATTTGGGAAACCTAAATAAATTTTTGCTTCATAAAATGTTAGATTTTAAAAACATCAAAAAAGTTAAAACTTGAAAACATCTTTACGCTAAAGAAGAATAAAAAGTAATTAAGTGGTTCCAAGTAACGAATGAAATTTTATGTTAATTCATAGAATACAATCACAGCATGATATCAATTCATAGAATACAGGACACTAAAGGAATAAAACGAATCAGTTCCCTTTTAAATCAAAATTTCTTTTGCATTCGTGGAATTCATTCCCAAAGGATAATTTCATGATTAATTTAAATCCAGGATAGTAAAGTAGCAGATCCTTTATTAAAGTAGCAGAAATTATTCATGCAGTTAGAAACTTTCAGTCTGGTTTCTGTCGCAGATCGTGATTAATATTGCACAATTCAGTGAAATTAATTAACTTTGTAAAATAGTACATATGTTAATTAGGTAATTGTGGTCATAAAACTTACCCTGCATCGTACTAAATCACAAAAATGGTGTCTGTGTGCATATTTTTGCGCTTTAGGTGACGTATTTGAGATGCATACCAAACTGAAATAAGGCCTCGTAGAATTTTATTAATATGGCTCTTAATTTAGTGTAAAAGCTTTAGCCAAAAGCTATTTCATTTCTAGAATTTATGGACATCCTGGATTTATTTATAAGTCTAGAATCGACATCGCTTCGGAACCTCTACCTCACTCATTTCGGGATTTTCGTGCCTCTCCATATGTATAACGTAAGTACGAATTTTTTTGTAGGAAATATGCCATGAAAGCATTCCTTTCCTGAGATAGATAAGTTTAGTATCGGGTTGATCGGAAAGTCGTGTCGTATTTTTACTATGTTTGTCAAAGGTGATTTATTCCTATAAAAATAAGAATTCAATCAATAATTTATTGACCATTTTGTTCGATGACCGTTTTCCATCGTTCAACAAGGTTCATAATTCCACGCTGGTAGAATGACCTGTCTTTAGAAGCGAAAAACTGTACCAGGTGTCGATTTATAACCTTATCGGAATCGAATGTGTTACGATTCAAGAAATTCTGCAAAGAGCGAAACAAATGGTGATCTGAAGATGCAAGGTCAGGCGAGTACGATGGCTGGGCAACACATCCCAGCCAAGCTCCAACAACTTTTGGCGGGTAACCAAACTCTTGTGTAGTCTTCTGTTGTCTTGGTGAAACACAACGCCTTTACGATTCACAAGTTCTGGCCGCTTTTGATTGATTGCATTGTTCAGTTTGTCCAATTGCTGACAGTACACGGCTGAATTAATCATTTGATTCCTTGGTAAGAGCTCGAAATGCACAACACCTTTTAAATCCCACGACACGAACAGCTTGACTTTTTTCTGGTGAATGTTCGCTTTGGACGTGGATTGAGGCGGCTCATCGCACTGTTTCCAAGACCACTTGCGTGTGACGTTATTGTACACAATCCATTTATCGTCACTGACCATATGTTCAGAAAAGGGTCGTTCTCGTCACGCTTAAGAAGGGAATGGCAGATGCTCAACCGCTTCACCAAATGGATTTTCTTCAGCTCATAAGGAACCCAAACTTCAAGCTTGCTTACGAATCCGATCTTCTTTAAATGGTCATGAACGGCTGATTGAGCAATGTGTAATGTATCTGCAATCTCTCGTGTCGTGTACCGTGAGTTAGACGTAATCATTGCCTTTATTTTGTCATCTTCAGCCTCCAAAGGCCTTCCTGACGGAGGCGCATCATTCACATCAAAATCGCCAGAATGGAATTTCGGAAACCAGCGCTGATACTGACGTGTCGTTAGAGCATCGTCCCCATAAATTTTACGCAACTTTTCACAAGCTTGCGTCGCATTCTTGCCTTTGTGGAAATAGAAAAGCGAAATATGGCGAAAACCAGCAGTTTTTTCCTCCATTTTCAACTCCGTATAAAATCTATCCAACTCATTCAAATCGAACACTTTTCTGTTTATTGAATGAGTTAGAAGTGTGATCTTGTATAATATTTCAGTGAGGTGCGTGCGCATGGTGCTTCTATTCTAAAAAACCCACTAACGGCATCTATTAGCAAAATACGACATGATCATGTCAAGATCGGTAAGTCGACTTACCGATCAACTCAATACTTTGCTTAATTCAGTGAATCCAATCCATTTTCACTCTCGTTTCCACTTTCACTTCTTCGTTTTTAATTTCTTTTGAGCGTAATAATGTAAGGATAAATTTATTCATCGTGGATTACTTCCCTACCCACCTGTAAGTTTTGTAGACAATTGTATTTCCTATTTGGATAAATTTGAGACTTAGGAATTCGTAAACCTGTATAAATCGAAGCAATCAAATATTCAAAGGAAAGTGTCCTACAAACTGCTTTCTTTCAGTTGACGTCTTTTTAAGAGTTCTGAAACGTGATAAAGAATGTTGAAACGTGCTGTGTTTTAAAATATTATGCTTTTACACGTTTATAGACACTGTAAATATGGTAGTTTCTTTTATGTAATGCCAGAAGCAGTTTCCCTGAATTATTATTCATCTTGCAGGAACGAGTATTTCCATTTCGTAGCAGATATTACGGAGGTGGACGTTCTTTCATCCTTATTTATAGATCTTTTTCTAGAAGGAAACTGAACATAATTCATTATGAAGATTTTAATTTGTCTTTCTGGAAAAGAAAAAGCTGGCTTTTTGTTTATTTTAAAACTGTTGTCTTTATCTTCCATTCTTTCTTTAAATTAATATATCCCACTGAATATTAGATGACACAGATAGGGCAGGTCTTTTGTTGGTACTGTATTGTTACGAATTTCTTATTTATTTAGAATTGTAATTAAAATGTTTTTATTTTCCCGTGCAACGCAGACGATTTTTGAAGAGAAAGCTGCGTCAGAAAAGTAAAAATAAAAGAGCGCGTGCGTTTAATATTTAATAAATAAATACCTCGTAATTGCTGTTGCCATCCACAAAATTCGAGAAATGAAAATCATTGCTAGGAAAGGAATTTATATAATTAATAATAAGATAAAATAAAAAACAAAAGAAAAGATGTATGTGAAAATGCTTATAGATGAATATCAGTTGCTTGATCTTTCGGTGGAGTACTCATTATCGGTAAAGTAAAACGGTGTCATGGGTGATAAATTGATTAAACAGGAAAATGAGTGAATAATTAATGAATAATTTAAGAGAATTGTTAAGGAGTTATACATATTTTTTTACAGTGAGAAAAGTTTTTAGACTATGTGAGATAAGTTAAAACGTGCAGTGCAGTTCATCCGTGAATTTACGCGGAGTTACGTACCGCGCAGTTGCATTTTCCGTGTAATCGCTTGCCGCCCCTCCTCTAAAATCTTAGCTATTAATAGCCTGTTGCTAATCAGAAGCCTTGCCAGTAATATAAACAGCAGATAAACTCTCTTCTTATTTTGCTGTGTGTTTTGTTGGCAGTATTTTTACAATGAATTTAAGGAAAATAAATCTAAGAGAAATCGTAAGGAAGAGAATGTAGGCCTAATAATATAGTTTACTGCTTACTGATAGTTTATAGTTTACTGATAGTATATTTACTAGTAATTCGACCTTTCACAATTAGAATCATGTATCTATTAGTATCTGCATCAGTACTGTCTTAAAAAAATAGAACACATACAGTATGATAGGGTTCATATTAGCAAGATGCCATGCGATTGTTCAAGGTAACAACATCCTGCCTTAATAAATCGTCATGAAACTTTATTTAACTTATTATAAAACAACAATGAAAATTATCCGAGGCAGAAGAAAATTACATTTTACAACAAAGTTCTATTTTTTTAATTAAGTAATACTGTGTTTTGAATAAATTATTCCTGTGTGCACGGATAACCTTCGTCATGGGGGTTTTAAGCAGATACACGTAATTCTCGAACTGAGCAGAAGACTATTAACAGAAGGTGGCTGCGAAATTATTCCAGTAGCACGGTATGTATTACAATTAATTTTATAAATGTGTGATTCCTGTGAAACGTCTGTGCGCTGACATCTTGCCAGATTTTAGCTGTTTAAAGGAAAGGAGATCTGTTTCTGTTATTATTTTATGTAGTGACCGATGAAGTAAACTATATGTATCTATACGAATAATATAAGCTATGCGAATCTACGTATATTTTGTGCAATTAATGATATTTGTTGGTTTATTTATTTTCTTGTAAACTACCTGGTCTACGTGCTAGTTTTTCTCAAACTGAAGTAAATGTTGAGTTTTTTCCAGTACATTATTTTTAAGGAACATCCGTGTGTATAAACGAACAGCCGCAAATAAAAATTACTTATTTCAAGACTAATCTATGTATCATAAGTAAGGAATAAAAAACATCATTTGAAATTTATTAAAAATCACCTGAGTTGAATATTTTAAAGTAAATATCTGCAAAAGATGACATATGTAACTAGTATTTAATAGAACTTCTGCCCTTGAAATATGTCATAACTTATTCCTATATATTATAAATATAGTAATAATTGTAAAATATGCTTTCCTTTTATAATGTGACACATTTGAACTGAGTAAGTTAAATTACTTCCAGTTCTATTAACTTAATAAATATCACATAATTTGAATGTGCGATCATTCATCAGCCTCTTAACTTGTGATTCAGTAAAGCAGTGGTAAAAGTAAAAACGCCGACTGAAAGTATCACTTAATCTGTCTACTACTACTTTGGATAATTACAATAAATTAATGGTAGTCTTATGTTGGATAA
Source organism: Stegodyphus mimosarum (assembly GCA_000611955.2). NCBI lineage: Eukaryota > Metazoa > Arthropoda > Arachnida > Araneae > Eresidae > Stegodyphus > Stegodyphus mimosarum. The sequence continues at coordinate 375,138 of KK118160.1, read as the reverse complement.
TTAGGCGTACGTGTTTGCGGTTAAAAACAAGAAAAGCAAAGAAAGATGACGCCCGTAGTTTTGAGTATCTGTCCGCAGCAAGCGCAAATTATTGCCAGACTGCGACTGCACTTTTTGTTCATACACAGTAACAGTATGAAAAAAGCAAACTGTTGCTTAAAGTTGCTTAAACGATCTTTGTATTCAAAGGCAGTTCAGATTTCATTTAGTTATCTGTAATCAATCCGTGGCATTTACTTGAAAACCCTCACATCTGAGTTTTCATTGATCAAACACGCCAGCATGGACAAGCATTTATCATCCACTTAAATGAACTGAGGGTAAAATCTGTATTAAGGAGTTCTTATGGTTTCATTTCTTTACCAGGGTAGTCAAAGAACTTTTCTGCATACATGTGGAGCGACATACGTCGTGCTGTGGTGCCACCATGTTCAATGAAGTAGGCCACCTCTACCAAAGTGGTCACCCAGTGTCTCTGCAATTAGAATTTCCGATTCTTATTTATCCCCATACGTGTAAACCACGTCAAGAATCTTAGTTATATTAGGTCTTGTTTTGATACTGAACATCTAAGAAAGTTCAATGATGTCTTATCTAAACCTAATACTGTGCACAATAGTTCAAACAGACGATTCTTTATAAACTGCCAAGATGAATGGGATATAGTATATTGATAAATTTCTTGGATAAAGACTTTTGTTTAATCTTTTTTTTTCGTGTATATCCATATTCCAAAAGCAGAGATCTCCAGAATGAATTGCTTTACTCTCCTTTTCGTGTTCAGATAAAATTTAGAACCAAATAACGATTACCGACATGTTGTAGTTAGGTGCTATTGTTTTGCTTCTCCGATTAGCCTAACATTTTTCCAGAACTACTTCGAGAAAACAAAGGCTACTTCTGAGGGAAAGCTTGTTTCTGGCTAATTTCAGCTTAAGATTAGCCTACTGCTTACCCTCTGTTTTGTTTTAATAAAGTTCTCAGACCAACATACAGAGGGTATTCACACAATTTTGTAACGATTTTTCCAAGATTTATATATATAAACAAACCTTAAAATTTTATTTCTAATATGTTCCATCTGATAGCCCTTTTGTTGAACTGTCGTATTACGTCTTGATTTCCAAGATAAAAGTCCTTTTCTTAAAACATCAAGGTTGATTTTATTCCACTCCTCCTTCACAATCATCCAGAGTCCTTCCAATGTTTTGGGTTGCCGCTTATAAAGAGTTTGTTTTAAAAAGTCCAAATACACAGTAATCTATAGGAGACACGCCAGAGGACTTGAGTAGAACGCATTTAAAGGGATTAGCTTCGATTCCGGTTTCATTTGTCATTTTTTCAAAAAATAGAGCAGTAGATTTAGGGGTATGGTTTGGAACCTTATTCCGATAGAATTTAACAGAGTGAAGATTGGACATGGAAGATATGAAATTTCTGCTTTAAAAGCAGGTGTTAAAACATTTCTGATAATAATCCGAATTAATTTTTTTCTGCTTTCTTTAAGTTTCCCGTTATAAGAGAATTCAGTAATAATCATAAAACCATTAGAAAAACCTTCGTTGTTTTCTCTGAACCAACATATTAAGTCTTTTTCTCCTCTTTATCGGTAGTAAATCGATCTTTGCAATCAGATATGTATATCCAAGCCTCATCAGTTGTAACTATATAGTTCCATTTTTCGCTTGCCAAAAAATTTTCATACAGCAATCAGCGCATAGTCTTACGCTGATGTTTCGGTGTTAGGCGATGAATATCATATTTTTTTGTTTTTATTAGCTTTAAATCAGATTTTTATAATTATGTTCAAAGTTCCTACAGAGATATTTAAAGATTTGACATCAGCTGTTTGGAGAGGCTGGAGATTTTTTTAAAACATGAGATGCGACTTTAGATTTAATAAAAGCTGCACATACCTTTGTTGGGTATGCATTTTTTGCCTTTTTCCCAGTCAGATGTAAGCTTTGACGTTTCTTTCCTTTCGTATTAGTTATGGTCACTTATTTTACGTGTAGAAGAAATATTAAAACCATGCTTTTCACATCTTATTTTAATAATTGAATAAGAGTATTTCTCTTCGGACAGAGACATGTTAAAGAAAAGAATATATTTTATGTTGCAAATGACAATTAAACCTTATTCCAATTTGATGGCAGTCACGTTATATTTTAAAATTAATATTTAAATTCATTGAGAAAACCAAAATCGGTACAAAAATGTATGAACGTACTCTGTATTTAATCTTTAATTACTGATCTTTGTTGAGAACAGGTATTTGTGTAAGTATTTAAAGTTATATAATTTTTTCATCTCGCAACTCATAACGTGCAACCTTAAATTGCTTGTTCTTAAAAGCTAGAATAATTTTTATTGATATATCAAAATAGATTTACCCACTTACCGTTTCTTCAAAAATTAAGAATAGTTTCAGTTATCATTCTTTCAGAAAGTCTTAATTTGTTTTGTTTTTGTTAGTTATAATGCAGTTACTTTGCTTTTGTCAACGTAATGCATTATATCAAATTAATGTAGGTACTATATTGGAACCGTAATGTCCACCACATAGAGACTCCATCCAAGTAATAAATTTATAACGTTAGATAGACGCAAAATTTCGTTGTTGCCTTTTTAATCCTTTGTCGGAAAGTCGCATTTCATTACATATGAGTAATAATCATTTGCTAATTCTACGATTAATACGTAACTGACTATATTAAATCTTTTTCTACGTCTTTTATTTTCAGGCAGGTATTTCATAAAACTTGAACGTGACTAGATATTTGACCTTACATCTTGCTTAGAAAAATAAGTTTTAAGGGCGATTTTCACGTGATAGTCCTTTTTCACGGGTTAGATGATTGTAAAAACATCGTTGCGAAGTTCTCCCCCCTACTTCCAGTAACGTTTTACGTTGTTATTGAAGGTACAGGTGTTCAAGAGTAACTACGGACATACTGATTGATGATATAATTTTTTTAATCTGCATTTTCCTCTAATGAGATGCACATTTTCTTCTTACTTTTCCATAATGAGGTGCATATTTTTCTTTGTTTCCATGTCACGATAAATATCGTTTTTAGCCTGCTTGATAGCTTCCCCTCCCCAACAAAATGATGTTCTCCTGTTTGCTGTTCCCTATCGTTTGGAGGAAGAACGTAAATAATGCGGTATGATGTCCTAAATGAACCCTGCCCCCCCCAAAAAAAACCTGTTCATTTAATTCTTCGTCACGCATATCCAGTAAAAAAAGAAGGAAGGAATATTTCAGAAATGCCATGCCACTTTACTCGAAAGATTCATTTCGTTTCCTGAAAGAAGTTATATTTTCCTTCCAATATGTGACTATAAAATTATCGGTATCCAGAAAGTATCTTTAATTAACGAATAAAAAAAGAGCAGTGAGAATCTAATTCAGTGGTTCCTTCACCTTTACTGTTTCATTACTCCTTTTCAACACGTGAAAGAATGCAATTCTTCCCTGAAGATTTCCTTATAGTTCTCCACCTGCAGAACGATAAAGTCGCTGATCATTGATAGTTCAACCTGGGTTCAGTTCCGGGGCTGGCTGCATTGATGCTTCTTTAAGTGCTACATGGATACCGGTCAGGTTTCCTTAGAAAGTCTTCCATAAAGATGTCGTTTCCCTTAAGCAGATAAATATTATGTGCTTTGTCATAAATGAATCAAGCCCTGGAGGTGTTTCTTTTTAGTGACAATTTGTGCAGAAGGACTATTAATTTCGTTTTGGCATTCTATGTTGTTTCACTTTTGAAATTGTTGCCACCAAATATTATCGCTTTGTATTTATAGTTAAAGAAATTAAATAATGAAGAATCTGCATAAATGTATGTATGTTTCTCTCGCGTTGTGATAAAACAACGGTACCTGGAACAATCCAATTTTAAATATTGAACGTTTCCATCCGAATATGGACATCTGAAAGCCCAAATTTTAAAATTTGGAATTTGTTTTATTATCGATTTCATATTTTGTAAAATTTTAACGAATTTTTCATTAACGAACTAAAGAATTTCAAAGCGAGCAATTATTATTATTACTTTTTTTTGCTTGTTTGTTTTCTTTTTGGTCTCTTTTTTTGGTTTTCTCTTTTTTTGGTTTTCTCTTTTTTGGTCTCTTTCTCCCTTGTACAAAAGTAAAAACTAAGTAGTTTAATCGTGAAAAATTTCGGGTATCATATTTTAACGAAAATATCCATTTCGATCGCTGTCGAATGCAATTTAACGATGTTTTTGCGTGATATCCGTATGTAAGGACAGAATAAAGGATTCTTTCCCCCCCCCCCAAAAAAAAAGTATAAAACTGATTTAAAGTGGATTCTGAAGAGATTGTTTCGTTTCCTCTGTACGTACGTACGTATGTATGTACATATCTCGCATAACTCAAAAACGAATAGCTTCAGAACGTTGGAATTTTGTATATAGGACTGCTATATAACATGTAGATGTGCGCCTCCTATTAACGCCACTCTGTTACTCGGCTGAGTGAGCTCAGTTTCTTTATTCTTATATGTTTGTAAGTTGCGCATTTTTTTATTATGTTGTTCTTATCTTCCGGTTAAGGTTTTTATGCCTTTAGTTAACTTGCATCTTATAGGTGTAGAATTATCAACAATTTAAAAGTTGTTTAAGTGCTGCTAAGCCTAATTTGCTAAGCCAGTCTAGAGAAACTAAGTTTCGCAACAACAAAGATAACGCCTTCTTTTGTTATTTCGAATTAAATCATGCTTAATCCACTATGGAATTTATTTGAGGAAATAAGTGTTTAAAATTTACTTCGTAGTTTTTAATATAGATATTTTGAGTTTTTAGGTGTTTTTGGCCTTGTCATGAAATGAGAACTGAATTAATTGAATGAGAAATACTGAATCGTCAGTGAAAAACTTTTTTTAAGTCCAAATGGGGTTTGTCTCTTAAGGACTATTGTTTTCGTTTTGAGATTTTGCGTCGAATAACTGAAGAAATTAAATAATGAAGAATCTGCATAAATGTATGACAATGGTACCTAAAGACAATGGTACCTAGAGCCGTCGAATTTTGAATGACGTAATCCTGCTGCGAATATGGGTATCTGGAAGATCAAATTCGAAAGTTGGAATTTGCTTTATTATCGATTTCATATTTTGTAAAGCTTTAACGCATTTTTGATTAACAAACTCAAGTATTTCAAAGCGTGCATTGGCAACGTTCTGCAGAAAAAACATTTTTATCTCCAGCGCGTGAGATTATGTATCGGAAATTGTAAAGGTAAGCTCAGTTTAAAATTATTTTGCGATATTGCTGCTCAACTGAATTTTATTGTTTAAGGGCGAAAACATGATATTTAATAAATAAAGGTAACACACAAAATGTTTAAAAAAAGTCCCTTTGGACGTAATTTAATATCTGTAACCTTTCAGATTTTTTTAAAAATTTCTTTTACACATCTTTTTAGATTTATTATAGTATTTGAATAGAACATATGGCAACGATTATGTCATTCTTCAGATGATATGCATACTTTTTGTGCATTCTGAGTATAAAATGGATGAGATGTAACGCTGTTAAGTGAACGCCAGACTTCGCTATGGTAAACAAATATAGTGAATTTTCGAGAATGCATTTATTCTATTCTGGTTTAAGCGCTATCGACGAAGTAGATTTAATTCAATCCAATAAGTTTAAATGAAATGCAAAATGCGCATAATTTAATATTCCGTACAAGGGAGTACACATCAGACTTTTTTATTAAGTGATACATTTCAAGTAAAAACTAATTTTTTAAAAAAAATTTTAATGTTGTATGAATGTGCCCATAAATGTAAGGTTCCTGATGTTTAATAAACTAGATTCTTGCTCAACCAGCTTAAAATAGTTATTATAAAAATGTATAATGCATGTAATGAGTTTATCCGAAGCAATTTTAGAAAAATACTTAATAATTTAAAAAATAAACCAAAAGTTTTCTTTTTTTTTTTTTTTTTTT
>KK118160.1:245771-369129 GCA_000611955.2 Stegodyphus mimosarum | reverse complement strand
TTTTTTTTTTTTTTTTTTTTTTTTGTTATTACACTAGTTTAATCAATCATTTTGATCCGACGGTTCTAGGTTTTACATGCAATAAATGTTGTACGATAAGCTATAATGAATCATACAATTCTATGTGTATTTTCTTTAATATGACAGCTACTTTTAATTATGCTCCAAAACGAATAGTAATGAAGAAAAACATTTCATTTTTCAGTGCATAAAAATATCAACAATTAAATACGAGAAATGAAATATGAATCAGCTTATTTCTTTGCTGAAATCTTCTCAAATATATCAATATCTTTATTTTTTATTATGTTACTCTATTTTTCATTATAATTTACAATACTGATATAGTGCTCTTTTTGAATGAAGAATTAAATGATAGGTGCACAGTAGTCATTCTGCAACAATTATCACATGTTTCTACAGTAAATTTCTTTTTTTTCTATCGACATGTGCCCGAAACCGGCAAAAGAACAAAAAATACCCAGAAAGAATTTAACGATACTAGCATAAACTATAGAATAAAGAGGATGGGCCAAACAAAAGAATACGGAAGAATTTCTTCACGAATTATTGGCATTGAAACAGCTGGAAAGATAACTGTATCTAAAGTTTTAAAATTACATTGCAACACCTCTAAGAAGGATTTGCTTTTAAAAAATGAAAAAGAGCATAAAAATAAATTTTTAAAACGGCTTTTGTATTCACACGTACCATATCGTTTACATTCGATAAATATATCATAAATTATTTAAAAAATGCTGATGTTCATAAAATTTTTCCTTAACGATTTCGTCAATAAAATACGTTTTTATTTAAATCTGTCTGATTGAAAAGTAAAAGAAAAATTATTAGAGACTAGGTGTGGAGTCATTTTCAATAAAAAACAGATTAAATATGAAAGCTAAATATCTTACGCTTTCCAACTGATTCGTGGACGGTTTTAGGGTCTTATGTTTATTAACCAGTTACCTCTGTGTTTTTTACTTTGATTGTCACTCCTACGTTCTTCCTCTACCATGAGGATGCGAATTAATTAATATAGTGAAGAGGTATAGCGGTTAAGAGAGAGAGAACGTTTGGCAGAGACTACTGTCCGTCTCAATAATTTCTTGAATCAGCTTCAGCCTTTCTAGCCGAATTTGTTGGAGAAGTTGAGAGCCTGAGGCTAGAACTTGTGGATTTGTAAACTTTGTTTCTATAGACCACACATGGCCAAACTGTGGCTCTCCGGCACCTTAACTGCAGCTCGCGAGCTACTTGCGATCCTTTGTCATCTGAAATGCTTTTGGTTTTGAATAAATACAGTTTATTTTCTTTAATACGAATGGAATTTAAAATAGAAATCAAGCAGTGCCTAATTTAATTTCTGATATTATGTATGTAAAAATTTGCTAGATTTCAAACTGTCCACTCATGGCTCATCGTCAGCGCAACAAATAAGTAAAATTACAAATAATTCCATTTGTCGTAATTACTATTCTGGTTATATTACTTTTTGAACAGGTAATGGTCATCAGAATACTCTAATACGAAGTTAATATAAAACGCAATGCTAATATTTTTATCTAATTATTCTCTCTAATATTTTTTCGCTCAAGTTAATTTTACTTCAGCGAGTATTTTCTTACATTCTTGTGTGATCCCATTGTTTACAACAGGTTGTGATCCACTTGGAAAATTTGCTATTCGTTGTAGGTTACTACTTTTATTAAGTCCCAGAATGGCGTGAGAACTGCCTGAAACCTGTTTCACCTTGCGATACATATAGAGCTCTTTTAATCCATGGAAAAAATTTACGAGGATTTTTATTTTTATTGGAGTGAACCTTCAGCCTCTTACTTGGTTAGGAGACTCGTCTCAATTTTCTGCGGAACTCCTTCGAAATTAATTTCCTATCTTTAAGCAAGTCAGGAATTTTTCTGCAATTGCTTCCCAGATTTCGCAACCATTCACAATAATATGCTTAATGAACACTTTTCCCACGTGAAATTCTATCTTTCGTAATAATTCCTTGGTAATCCTAGACAGAGATCATAATTTGTTTCAGCAATGGTTGCGGATGCAGAAATATTTGGAGTCGCGGAAAGAATCACTGGTTTGGCAACGATTTTACTCAAAATGTTTGATTCGCATTTTATAAAATATTGTTATTCCAGATAGAGATCTTTCACCTTCATCATCAAATCTTCATATCAATAACGTTGCATCAAACAATTCGGAATCAACAGAACACAAACGCCTCTCTTCTCCAAAGTTTCTCTCAAAATCGGCATATTGATATTGGTGAGGTCTCTTTAGATTGCGATATTCTCTCGTACTTTTCGATTTCTTGTTTGATGACCTTCTGTCTTTCTACCTCGCACTAAACTAGAGGCATTTTCTGCACCAAGTTAGAGGCATTAGGTTAGAGTCGCCGGTAAATATCGCACTAGGTTAGACGCATTTTGCTGCCCGGTGTATCTGAAAGTTCTCACCCCTTAGCCGCTCTGCAATTGCGCCGGTTGTTCCGGATCTGATGCCAGCGTTATTCTTCTTTCAATCTGTTGATATTTTTTGTCTTCCTAATTTTCGATCATCATGTACATCTGACACGTCCTTCATGAAAGGTTAGTAGCTAAACAAAAATTTAACTTTTGATCTTTATTTTCTAAACTATCCTCTGTCTCTCTGCCTACAGCCTCCATTTCAAACTCCATTTGAGATTTATTTTCTGTACACAGGCTAGCTAACCCAATGGAAAATTGTACTATGTAAGAGTTAGGCTGATAATAACTTAGGTTAAACTTTCTTCTGAGTTATTTAATCGCCCTTGTGGTCCAACAGTTAGAATCAGGTGGATCCTTTACACCCATTTGACAAGAGCTATTGTGCAGACGTCTGCCGTGTTGCAAAAGGCCTCCACATCGAACATCTGTGCATGTCCATAGAAATATGAAGAGTTACGTATTCATATTATATCTGCATTTGCGAAAATATTTCATTATAGTAGTAACGGATATGTTTTATTTCTGTAACGTTAGTTTTGATTTGCCATGTACTTTAAGAACTGCTCAAAATTAAACAGCTAGGTTGAAGAATTCGACTCGTAGACATTTCTCGACGAAGCGTTTATATAGCCCGGCAAGAACTACTAGATTTATTAGCAATAGGTTATATATGTCTAGAATTATCGTTAAGATTCAATAGGTGGTTTCGAGAATTTGCAATGAGCATGAATTTCGTTATCTGTGTCCAAAATTGTCAGGATAACTCGAGTGATAGTTGCAAGAATTTTCAGTGATGCGCATGAACTTTGTTATCTATGACCAAAATTATCGGGGTGATTCGAGAGATAGTTTCGAAAATTTTAAATGAAGCGCTGTGTACTGCTAACTAAAAACGTTCTGGCAGATTCCGTTGGATGCTACGCTGAAATACTGTATCAGTCAGGGCCGTCATGAGAGCTACTGATTATTCAAACACCACTGAAACTGCAATCATGTTCTTTTTTTGGTGAATTCTTCTGTACTGGGCATCAGTAAAAATAGTTATTCCAAAATTTTGGGAAAAAAGTTTTAACGATTTTAGGTTAGGATACAAACATTCGAAAGATCTCAGTATTAGAAACAAAATTACCTTTTCAGCGAAAGCCTAAATAGTCAATAGCTTATTTTTAAATAAATATTCTTTCTGGAACAACAGTTTCCGTACAGTGCGGGTTGACATGTATCTTTTAATTTATCCTTTCTAAAAGACTGCTCATGAGTAAAAAAAATTACCCAATTTTCTTTTAAATAATGATTTGCAATTTACTCAAAGAAAATTTTTATGTATTTGTAGGTCAATGAATAAACTTCCGATTCATTTTACTTTTACTAAAATTAAAACAACAATAGTTATAAACGGGGAGGTATAAAGGTAATCAGAAGAAAATATTCCGTTTCCTCACCTGAAGAAAATTATTCCAAATTTTATTTTCTTTGGAATTTAACTTTTTTGAACATAAAGCAGTAGATATAAGATGTATTTATTCATATTTATATGTAATCATGCTAATCACATATTCATTAATTTACTTCAAAAGTTTCTTTATGTTCAAAAACCTGTCTCGTATTTTTTAAAGGATATAAATTTGGATTTGCGGTTCTTAAACGTTCATAAAATCTATTATGCGTCTCCCATCATCTTGAAGTCTGGCCATCCCTGCTATACTGGGGGAGCTATGTGCTATGTATATATAGATATATAGCACATAGCTCCCCCAGTATAGCAGGGATATTTATATATATAGATATATATAGAGAGAGAGTACATAGCGCTATATATATCATGAAAACAAGAAAAAGATAGAACAGTGTTGATGCGTGATCCATATTGAAGAGGAAGAATACTGGTTACGTAATATGCTGATATGTTGAATTCGTAATAACTAAGAAACTTGGCAGTCGAGGTGGTTTTAATTCCATTTGTATTTGAATTCCCATTTGTGGCCACAGCTTACTTGGCACTCCAATCGTGTCTATTCAAGAACGTTTACATTTTTGATATTATTACGATAGGAAGCGAGCACAACGAAGCAGCACAGAAATTCAAGCTGAATGTGGCATATTTATCCAATATGGCAGGCTGTTAAAGAGAAACGTTTTGGTTTAGGTTAGAAAAGTTTCAGTCTCAAGAGTTACGCCATCAGCGTTGCGGAGACCATGCCAGATGGAATAATCTAGAAATGACGCAATCCAGAGAAGTTGTTACCGTTTTTAAAACAGAGAGTGAGAATTAAGGGGTTAGTTTAAATTATAATTTTGATTTACTTATTTTTTATCTTATATATATATATATATATATATATATGTAATAGGATGGTTTGAAGAAAGCTGCAGCGGATTGGCGATGGTTCTGTGTGCTAGAATAACTTGAAAAGGCTTAGCTGCGTAGTTAGAAAGATGACACTCGACAGACGTAGCCGTAAATTCTACCCATAATTTTATTATCTCTCGGATTATTAGTTCTGAGGACACCAGTTCTTTCTCATTTCACATCGTCACCCCACAATTTTATGCAGATTATATTTTTAGAACAATCGACAACAGCTAGCTGACAGTAAGCGAGCGAACTAGCACCTTAATGGGAGATAGCTGAAGCAAAACATGCGCAGTTATCCAGTATGACATCCTATGAGGGGAATGCTTCGGTTTAAGTTGCTTATTAAAAGAAAGTTTCAGTTCTCGAAATTTTGATACCGAATTAGCTACGTCAGTAGCGTTACGCAAGTCATACGAGGTAGATTGATCTAGAAATGACGCAATCCAGGAATAGGCATTACTAGGAGGATGTTGCTAGTTTATATAACAATTTTGATTTATATATCCTCCAGGCACGGAAACAATTTCTTTGTTATATAGGTTGTGTATTCTTAGGCTAACGAATTCCTGGTCCTGGTCCTGGTCCTTATTTCAATGTTCCTCGTTTAGCGTGGTCAATTGCAGGAGAACACGCTACTAAGCTCTTTATTTTTTTTTAAATTCCATCGACAGGATCCAACAGGCTGAAAAGCACTTAACCCAGTGGGCCAGCTGTTCCGTCGATGGCGAAAAGAAAGAAAGGCTAACGAATTAATAGAAAGGTTTATTTTTAACTTTTTTTGTATGTTGTTGCTACTTAAATAAGACATATTAGACCTTTATCTATCTTCATAGAGCCAGAGCGAACATTTAAGGTAGTTAGATTCCGTACAAGGCAAAAAAAAAGTATTTTATTTTATTTATTTATTTATTTTTGTAATTGCAACGCATTGTTTTTAAATCATTGAGTCTGCTGATTAAATTTGGAACCGTTGAACTATTTGATTTGGGTTGTTTTTTCTGTAAATAACTTTTCGAAACACAAACGCCGAAACGCCTTTTGTTGTTGTTTTCGGAAGGCTTAAGGCTAAAGCACACTGAACCATCAGATGCAAAAGATGTATATATTTTTTACAATCTGTCTGAGGAATACCAATATAGAAATTCTATGATGATAAATTCGATCGATAAGCAATTATAGCATATGTGCAAACAATCCGCAAAAAGAACTGATTTGAATTTTGAAAAATCGTTTGGAGATGCAGTAACTTTTTCCCCCGCCGAAATTCTTTGTCGAATTTTCATGTGCTTGCACTTTTTCTGTTTCTACGCGATGCGACATATCTGTGCTCAGAAAGTCTATTTATATTATTGTTATTATAGCTTAGGATATTTAATCATGCACATAGAGAGAGAAAATTTTAAAATAAGTACTGTTATCACTAGAAGATAAATTAGTATAAAACTTACGAAACAAGATATTATTTTCTTATTTTTGTACACTTTGTAAAGAGCTTGGATCTCATTAACTGCAGAAATTTAAAAATGTCAAGCGAATGTAATCAAATGCTCCAAAAGTTGTATTTCTGAATTTAAGTTTTCTGAGTATGAAATTATATTTTAAATCTTAAGTTATTTGTAAATTGTATGACTTATTATGAATGAAATAGTCATAGCATTCTCTTTATAATTTACAATATTACTCTTTAATATATTTTTCCTAAGTCTTGTTCACTTATTTTAGGTTGTCTGAATCCGAAACGTTTCAAAAGTAAATCTGTTGTACTGCCACCTTCTGTTACAGCATATTTGGATGTCATAGAAAAGGTAGGGAATGGTTTTTACTTCTCTGGATCTGAAGAAACACTTCCGTTTAATATTTAGAAGCATGGTTATAAAGCTTTATTTATAGCATACTTGTAGCAATGTTCTTCTAAAGGCATGCACTCTGCTTAGCTTTGTCTTCACCTGTAATAACTCCATTCGTTTTAATTTTCAAACAGAGTTGATTACAATATATTTTATGTATATGTGTTTGTGCTGTATCTAAAACTTAAATTCAGCTGGAACATTGCCTCAGATACTGCGTAATGTTTGAGCGAAATCGTAATTGTGTTTGGAGCTCCAATTAAAAAAAAGTTCTGTTCTTTGTTATATGACCGACTGCGTGACTTTCGAAATAATTCTGTTATTAATGCAGTTTCTCTTTTGGTAATTAATAAAAATATTATTTTTGTTAATTATTGAATGTCCGCCTCATTTTCCTTCGAAAAAATAATACACGGGTAACGCTTGAGCAGCTTAGGGAAGCTTTTTCAAAATACCATTCATTCAAACAGAAGAATTTTTAATGGTTGAACCTATCCAGTCAAGATGGCTTTAAATAAATTAGTAGCCAAAAATAAAAAAGCGGTTTTACGTAACATCGAAGAAAACTGTTCAAAATACACTGCTCGACATTGAAAATGCAACGCCAAGAAGGAGTGGTCAGAAATTTATGCAAATTTTAGAGTAGACGCATGTCACTGAGTTATGCCAATGATATGAAATACTCAGCTCTCCGACGCACGTGAAATTAGATATAAGGGAAGTAACGTGCAGAATGGGCAATATTCGTATCGTTATTTCTGCCAGACGAATTATCGAAGAAAGTTGGTTTTTGTCCCGGAGGTTACGTGTAATAGGAGAGAATGCCAGGCCGCCGTCAACGAAGGCACTTCCAGCAGATAGACGATTTTACGAGGGGTATGATGATCGGACTGAGAAGAGCGGGTTGGTGCTTACATCAAATTGCAGCTGATACCCACATGGATGCGAGCACGGTGCATCAGCTATGGCGAACATGATTGAAACAAGGGAATGTGGGAAGAAGGAGGGCTGCAGGTGCAGCCAGACTGACGTCAGCACGCGTGGATCCACGCATTCGCCGACAAGCTGTGGCGGTCCCGGAAGTCACTTGTACCGCGATTCTGCAGCATTTGCAAGATACCTTGGATGTTCCCGTGTCTTCCAGAACCATTTCCCGTCGATTGGTTGAACGTGGCCTGCACTCACGACGTCCGTTAAGAATACTGCCGTTGACCCCACAGCATAGACGCCAACGTTTAGAATAGTGCCGGATTGGAGCGATGAGGATGACAGAATGGCGGAACATCGTGTTCTCAGATGAGTCACGCTTCTGTTTATCCAGTGACAGTCGCCGCATACGTGTGTGGCGTCGGGGAGACATAGTAACTATGGAACGCCCCACCGCGAGACAACGTGGCATAATGGTTTCGGGCACTATTGCCTACGATTCGAGGTCACCTCTAGTTCGTATTCAGGGCACTATGACGGCCGAACGATACTTGGATAATGTACTGCGGCCGGTGGTAATCCCTACCTTCAGAGGCTGCCTAATGCAATTGTTCAGCAGGATAACGCCCGACCACACAGTGCTCGCATCTGCCAACATGCTCTGCAAGGTATGCAGATTCTTCCCTGGCCACCGTACTCTCCTGACCTGTCACCAATCAAACATGTGTGGGATATGATTGGACGCAGTTTGCAGACTCTGCCCTTGCCTCGTTCAGAAGACGAACTGTGGCAAGTGGTTGAAACGGAATAGAGAGCCATCCCTCAGGACACCATCCGCACTCTTATTGACGCTATGCCTAGACGTGTTTCTTCGTGCATCGCTGTTCGCGGTGGTCCTACACCCTATTGAGCCGACGCCGTTTTCGCTCTGTATTCTGACTATCATTCTGAAATAAAGATCACTATTGCTGCTTGCTGTCTCTGTCGTTTATCCAAATTTCATCACTCCTTCTTGGTGTTGCATTTTCAATGTCGAGCAGTGTATTTACATTTTACCCACCTTTATCTGTTGTTATCGGAAATTCACTCAACTTTCATTTGCTCAATTACGTAATTTATTTAATTTTATGATGCATTATTTTAACTTATCATGTGTTCTTTAATCAATGATATCACCTAATCGAATGGTATTTTTATTAATTTATTTATTTACATCTAATTTAATTGCTCATTGTTTATTATATAATATTAACTATTTTTTTTATTTTCGTTCACCGTTTGTAATGGTTTCCTGTAGGACTTTTGCATATCATCGAGTACTCCTTGTTAAACTTTTGAAGTGACAGCAACCAAAAGAGTTAAAAGAACCCTTTATTAAAACCCTTTAAAATTCACAATGCGTCGACTTAACGCTAACAAACTACGCCTCGCTTTCGTGGTAACTCAGCTAGCAAGAATTAAACTAAAAATTCAAAGATATTAACAGACAAAGTTTTTTCCCAGGGCATCGAAGTCTCGTGGCAGCAAAATAATAGCTGTTACGCCACTTTAGCTAGCAATTACTGCAGAATCAGAAGTTCACGCTACAACGTACAGTGCTTGCCCACACTCTCTTTTTACTGTCTCCTAGAACTTAGTATTTAAAATTTTTTTCAAAAGATAGAATTTGGATTCCTTCACGCGCGCTGCCAAATTTAAATATTCTGGCATTGACAGTTAGGGGAATGAAGGCTAATAGGAAAGCATAAACTTAATTAGTTAGTGAAAATAATTATAAAACCCTATAAGTTTATGAAAAGAAACACAGAATGGAAACCTTCAGTAATAAATAACTGGAGAAGATTATCATATTCTATTTCATATTTGGTGTATAATATCCATTTGAATTTTTTTCTCTAGTTCTTATCTTTTGGTACGGTTTGTTTTAGCGAATTATCACTTTTGCCACCTTAACAAAAGTCTAGCTCAATAAACACATAAGGTTAAATTGAAACAAACTAAACTATAACATAAATTTTGATTACTACTTGAAAGATAATAGGTAAAAGGCTGCAGCTTTTAGACTGATAATACATCAGATAGTTGACGTAATTTTGCACATAACATACAGAGCTTAACATAATCTGAACGGAACGCCTACTTGTCGCTTTCGCTTATCTCTAAGTGAGTGAAATTTATCTGAAATCAGAGTTATCCAGCAGGTGTTTTACGTCCCTCTAAGCAACTAACTGCGTTTGCAAATACATAGATAAATAGTGCCATCAGCTCAAGTAGCAGGAACTTTCTCTTAGGTGCCAAGTTCAAGGCTGATATCGCTTTAATCAGTCAAACATACTGGCGCATCGTAATCTCGCATTTACATATTTCTGAAGCGAGCGAATGAAATAAGTGAGGATAGGGCGGAAAAGGAGACAACTAACTATTTACAAAACAGTGTAGTTTTGAATAGCGATCTCTTGAAGTTTTTGGTTATAGAAATGCGTTGGTAATAATAACAAGATGTGCAGAGTAGATTTTTAAAGATAACAACCGCCTTAAAATTTAGCTGTAGCTCAGTGCCCTATATATCTTAATTACTTGCTTTTATTCATTTTAGATGTAGTATTTAATATGGAGTGCATTATTGGAGATACCGTTACTAGTATTTCTGGTATTTCAAAATAAAAGTTGCGTTTCTTTATTATGGATAATAATTTCCGGAAATGCCGTTAATAATTTATCATTTTGTCATGATTTTTAGAATTTTTAGAATGATTAAAAAATATTACGTTTAAGAAAATGATGCAAAACGGAAATGAAAGTCGTTAATAATAGATTTAAAATATCAGATGGAACCTTTTACCGAAAGTGCTACGATATTTTTATGAAACTATCAATTACAATAGGTAAAGAATTTAATGAACCCTCTGACCGGCCAGGGCGTTCGCCGAGAAAGCTCTCATTTCCCAAAACTACTATGAGAAAAAATTATTTGCTTGACTTTAATGTAAACACTTTCCTGGTATTTTATACCTGGATTTGTGTACTTTTAATACATACGTATATATACGTTCTTAGAGATATCACAAAAAAATATTCTAAGCTGCATATATACGGCCTTGCCGGTTAGAGAGTTTTAAGTCATGAATTGCTGTTTATTTAATAAAGAAAGACGTAGATTATTACACGATCTTTTAATACTTGTAAGGGGTTGCAGTGCAAACAATTGATCATGAAAATGCTGAATTATTTATAGCGAAATACTACGTTAACATATATGCTGGATGAATTAATAAAACACAAGAAGCTGGAAATTACAACAATTAAACAAAAGGAAAAGAGGAACGAGTTACGAAAACGCTTTATAATTTATTTATAGCTGAAAAAAGAGAAAGGGAGATTGAAAATTATAAATATAATTTTTAACGTAATATCAAAGACTAGATTAACTATAAAAATAATGCAATAAATGTATGTATGCGATAAAAATTTAAATGTTCTCAACCATAATAAACACTATGATGAAGAAAATAATTTTGCCATGCCCGCAACAAAAGATTCAATAAATATATCTTCGTAACGAATGTCTTCGGTTAATTTAAGAACAGTCGCATTATGGCAAAATTTACACACGAGATGCAAACACTATTCTAAAGATATGCTAAACTAAATAAGAAAATTTTGTAAAAATAGCATACGCGGTGAGTATTGAGAAAAATAGCTTTCAATAATATGTTAACAATTAAAAATAGTTGTAGATTTTGTTCACAAACAGCGAAAATGATGTTGACTTGGGTGGTGGATGAATTTTAAAGCACAAACGCGTTCAAAATTACGTACAATTTTTTGAAGTAATTTTTTTATTATCTATTATGTAAGTATTAATTTAAGGAACAATTTTAAATTGTAAAAAATACACGATACATAGAGCTGCGGTTATACATGCGAATGCTTATAATTTAACGATAAATTTGTTACATTACAATTTTCTATGTTTTGAAAACGAGAAATTAAAAAAAAAAAAAAATTAGAGGCAAAAATTAAGGATGGGGTTTATACACGCGAGAATATGGTAATTCCAAATTCCTCTCTAATGATTTCAAAATTCTCATATCTTAGCTTTTCCACATTTCATTGTTCGTGTCCTTACATATTGTATTACGTTCGTTTCCTATTTACTCAGCCCATTGATTCGTTATAAATATTATTTGTTGTACCTTTACAAAATGTTTTTGCTTCTGAAGAAGGCTTCAGAATGTTTGATTGTACTGAAACCTGACAGAATTTTATTCAAAATATATACACACAGCAGTCTAACTTTAAGGTGGTAAGTCTTTTATTTTTAATTAAAAAGGGAAATGAAGTGTGTGAACAGTCAGATTTTGAAAGACCTTTGCATAGCCTTAATTTTACACATGTTCTTAATAAGGGTTTGTTTGTTAATTGAAACGCATTGAAACTCGGTCTAAAGGGAGGGATGCTATGATAGACAATATTCGTTATAAATATTATTGTTTTACCTTTACATAATGTTTTTGCTTCTGATGAAGTCGAAGACTTCAAAATGTTTGATTGTACTGAAACCTGACGGAATTTTATTCAAAATATATACACACAGCAGTCTAACTTTAAATTCTTAATTAAAAAGGGAAATGTAGTGAGTAAACAATCAAATTTTGAAGGACCTTTGCATCCCCTTAATTTTACACATGTTCTAGATTTGGACCCGAGGTCGCTAGCAGTGTTCAGCATTTTTAGCTATTTGGCCATTTGCTTTTTTGGTAATGGAATATAGTCTTATATCATTAAATTCAATCAGGTATATCTTAGAATTAACTTTAATTTTTTATATTTATTAAATGATGAAAAAGAAAAATTTATATCAGCTGCATATCCCAAAATTAGTGTTACGAGCGATTTCGAGCGCTGTAGATTTTGAAGTTCCGAACATTGTAGATTTGATTCTGGTCGAAACGTACCTTTCTTTTAACTTTAAAAGTCTTTTAACTAGTTAAGAGATGCATATTTAAATTCTTTTGATATTTTCAGATACGCTGTTTTCTTGCTATGAAGACTGAAACAACAATCAAATGCAATACACGAATTTATAGGTCATTAAGACTTTATGCTCAGTCACATCACTTCTAGTGATTTTAAGTCAAACATGCAAATACTTATTATGAAATCCCAATGCGCGTTTTCTGCGCAACTTAGTAAAAAACGGCTTTTCTTAATTGTATTTCTCTATTTAATAGACTATTGGTGGATTCGTCATCGTCACTACTTTCTCAGGCGTCATTGTGTTCTGTTCAAGATGTGTAGAAGATTACATTGGGTATCAAAATGTAAGTATACCTTAATCAAAAGATTTTAATTGCAGGTATTGTATTCAGGGCCTGCGATAATTGGCAGGAATGTGTCTTATCGATGAGTTAAATTTAAGATTACATTAGGTTATTTGTATTTTAGCAAAATATATGGGGGCTATCTGCCTAAAGACAGAAATGCCTTCGTGAAGGACTTTCTAGCGAAGCTAGCTTGTAATTACGTTATTGAGAAAACTTGAGAACTTGTAATAAACCTGCTCTCGCCGGGAATTTGAGCCCAGGTCGAACTGCCATTGTTCAGCGATCTCACCGCTCGGCCGCTGGAGGCTGAATTCAGTTTAAAAATCTGATAACTCAACTCCCCATGCTATTCAATAATTTTTATAACTGGTAAACCTGATATTAATTTCAAATGAAATGGTCCAATATATATTGAGGTTAACCGCACTTAAGCGATTTTGGGAACTACATGCCGTTAAAAATAAACATACGTTTTATCATGAAAACTGGATAAATAATAATCTGGAGCTCCGGGTCTTCAATTACGAACAAAAATCGGTGTCATTCTTTTCATACGAGAAAAATAAGCTCTTAGCGAAATCTCATGCTGTAGGTCTCATTATGTATTTATTCATCACTGCTACTTTTTAAATTGTTATTTGAAAAGAGAAGTCCATGATGGCATTTTAAATATCGGAGGTAACTAATACCTTTCATAAATTTCATTTTGTTTGCTCTTTACTGGAGGTGCTTTTTCGTAAGCATAACTTTAATACAAATATACATATCTTGCATCAGAGGAGAATCATTTTTTCTGAATTCTTTCTAAATAAGATGATGAATGTACGGTATGTTTAAGAAGATACCAATATAATCTTTGATTCGATTATTTTTTCAGATAATCATTTAAAGAGATTACCAAAATTCCATGTCTACCTGAAACTCTGCTGAATGGTTTAATTTATTTAATTATAGCAAAGCACGCGAAGGCTATTTGCCTAAGATGAGAGATGCCTTCGTGGACGATTGGCTCGTAGCCGCGTTGCACATGTGGAATACCACCAAAATTACATGTACCAACCAATTTCCTATCCAAAATGAGTGAGTAAATAAAAACAGAGAGAGGACATCCTTTCGTTATTTTAAGTTCATAGGTAGGCGAAGATCGCTATTCCAGTTTTTAACGAGATACCTCGGGGACATAATATATGTAGTTCGCCCATCCAATAAAATAGCCGTAACGCTAAGCAGTGTTGATTGCTAGTGGCGGTTTCGAAACGTTTTATGCTTCCCTTTCCTTACTACCAACCGTTTGCAGAAGCTCCTGTATATTCTTTGTGCCTCTACTCCATGTAAACACGACGATAACAAGCATTCACGTCTTACCAATAGATTCTAGCTCAGTCTCACGGATAGGGTGCTTCACTCACTAACCCTATCCCAAGCATTCAGACAGATCTCCGAACTCAGAGGAAACCTAAGTGATTCCCAAATATCATATCATCAGTATCCACTAATCTGTACATGTGAGTATAAAAACAAATGTGGAAGATAATTGAATGTGCATTATGCGTTCATTTTCTCTGTTGGAGAAGTCTTGTAGTCAGAGAGGTCGCAGACTTCTTCCTTTCAATAAGACTGACTACTTGTTGTCAGGGGTGTTGCAAACTGCTTGTTGTCGAATATGTTGCACACTCCTTGCTTGCTTATCTTAAACAACAGACAAACAACTGCCATTGTATGGAATAGTTTTAACGAACAACGTTGTAGGAGATGTATCTATGTTACTTACTCTGAATAATGTTTCGGATAGTATAAGAGTATGGCAGAAGACTTTTATTGTAATCTTGAAATTATTATCCATTTGCGTAATCATTTTGGTTGGTATCATTACGTACTTTGTATTGGAATTTCAGTTTACACCAATTTATATAAATTTTCTTTTACTGTTTTACAGATAGATATTATGGGAAATTCCATATATAATTATATTCATAGTGGAGATGTTTCTCATTTCGAGAAAAAGGTGAACTCAGTCATTAATAGGAAAAAGAAAAGTAAGTTCTCTTCAATTTTCTGCTATTATAAGTATTACGATAATATTTGATATTAGCGTAGTGTAATATAAAACAATGCAGTAACTTTTATATGGCTTTTCCTGAATTAAGTTAGCATTATTTCTGTAAAATATACTGTTAGCCCAACAAATGTCTTAAACGAATAACTATGTAAAATTGTTGTCACTGGATTGCATGCAATATTCTCATAATCTTTTATGCGTCGTGCTGCTGAATTACAACAGATTCGGTTAGTGCTACAGTAGCTGAACAAAAAAGATGAATATAACATGTGAATCATTCTGTTGGATGCGAAAAAAAAAATCAAAAGAGCGTACGCAACCTTTGTCTCACGGTTACCTCAATTGCCTAAGATGCAGCTCTTGGCAAAAGAAGGAAGTGGGTAAATAAGACATATTACAATGTTAAGTTGATAGTTTGTGGCCTTGGATATCTTCCACGCGCTAAGGCTTTCTGATGGTGTAGAGAATTTCGGTGTGGACGTGAAGGAACTCTGAATCTACAGAGAACAGGCTTGTATCTGCACATTCTTACAAACTACAGAGTGGACTAACTGGTGAAAGTCGGTCATTGAATAACAGCGTGTTGACAAGGCTTTCGCTTGCGTAACTTCCATAAATAACTTGTGAGATGGTTTTAAACACTTGGCAGAGGATCAAATGTCGCTACCATGGGGTTATTTATTACAGTCTTAATTTCGAATGAAATATTTTTAACTCATTATTACTTCTTTGTACGAAGTAAAGGAAGTATTGTAATCACAAAAAATTTCAAGTATCATATTTCAACGAAAATATCCATTTTGACACCTATCGAATTAAATATAACGATGTTTTTGCGTGACATCTGTATGTAAGGACAGAATAAAGAGCTCTTTTCCACCAAAAGAATTATAAAACTAATTTAAGATGGATCCAGAAGAGATTTTTTTCCTGACATCTGTACGTACGTACGTATGTATGTATTATCTCACATACTCAAAAACGAGTAGCTTCTGAACTTTGAAATTTAGTATATAGGACTGCTATAACATGAAGTTGTGCACCTCTTTTCTAGTTGCAGTCGGCCGCATCAAAAGTGTTTTATTCTTATATGTTGATAAATTGTGCATTTTTTGCTTTAAAAATGATTGAATTATGTTGTTTTTATCTTCCGGTTAAGGCTTTTATGCCTTTAGTCAATCTGCATGCAATAAGTTTAGAATTATAAACAATTTGAAAGTTTTTTATGTGCTTCTAAGCCTAATTTTTTTACCATAGCAACCATAGTTGCTACATTTGAAACTTAGCAGAATAGTGAATTTAGTCTTTTGCACCTTCAGTATCTTTTTGCCGAGTTGGACCCAAAGGAAACTTAGTTTTGTCCACCGAAAAGATCTGCCTTCTTATCCGGTGGTCTAATTGCTTGTTTTTGCGTTGACCCGAAGCAGCAATTTCCCAAAAGGGCTATTAATTTCGTTTTGAAATTGTTGAAACTAAAATGATCACGTGATCTCTGGCGATCGTACGTTTGCAATCGTCCGATATCTTTTCCCCGCAAACCTTGCGATAAGTGTTTACGTAAATAAATCTTTAGAATTGGGAATGTAACGGATATTGTTTGCTTACTAGGTCATTCTTTTTCCCAGACTACCTAATTAATTATACTTGGATTAATTTCAGTCCAATATGTTTATGAATGAGATGTGAATAAAAATAAGAAACGCTTGGACAACATGGTCTTCATGCGAGAATGACATTTATTATTTAGTATGATATAATATTATTTTTTGTGATATTGCTGTCGAATTGAATTTTATGGTTTAAGTGCGAAGAACGTGATATTTAATAAATAAAGGTAACACATAAAATGTTAACAGATTTTTGAGAAACATGTAAATAATTAAATACTTAAGTACCTAATCTGGAAGGCGATACAGATAACTATTTGAATAAGATGTCGATAATGATTAAGAAACATTTGGTGGAGTATCAAACAAATTAAAATGTACTATTTTTTTTTAGATTTACCGCCATCACTTTCCTATTAATCTTCAAAATGAAGAAACATTACGAAGTAATGAAGAGGGAGTAGCTTCTCTAATTGAAAGTTCTTATGACATTGACTAAAACAAAATTATCTGCATTAATATCGTGAGGATTTTACTTGTATCTACCATAGTTCCAATTCTTTTTATTTCAAATCAAATTTATCGCACTTGAGCTTTTCAGAGAAAAATCAGAAACAATATATTAACAGACAAATAGTTTCACCATTCATATGTAATCATTTCTGTCATAGGTACTAAGAATACAGTTAATCTGTTAACAATCATCCAATGAGTGAAGTTTTACTTAAATTCCCTTCATACTGTTAATTATGTATTTAATTTGGATCTATTGAATGAAATTAACAAGAAATAACAGGAGAGTAAAATGAAAAAGGTAACCTGTAAGTAATATACTAGGGTGATTTCAAGTGAAAAACTTGATTATTTAATAGGATTCAAATGAGGAAATGTAGAAAAATTATACGTATATCATTTCTTAGCGGAGTCCTCATGACGCGCAGTGTACATATCCTACCACTTCAGAAGTACATGGATAACTTCATGAGACAAGAATTTTGGTTGCGCCTGTAGACACGCGTCATCTGTTCGGAACATTTGAAATTGCCTGGAGGTCATGTCTAGCGAATAAAGCTGAACATTGTGGATTGCTGCATTCGTTGAACGGGCAGTATGCGGTTGAGCATTGTCAAGCAGTAACAACACATCAGAAGTCAGAAATTTATCGTGTATTGATTTTTTGACAAAATTGATTTTAGAACAGATATGCATAAGAAGTACTGGTTGGTCAGTGTTACTTTCTTCTCCATGTAATATTCCCATTTGCGTCCCAGAAGAGAATGGACGTGACTTTTCTGGCTGATAGGCCGAACTTTTTCACAGAAATGACCGTGCTTTTAAACTTCCTACACCCCTTACAAAAAAATTTATAGCGGTTGTATAGAGCTTTATAGAAATTCCTGTAAAACTTTTTAGGTAATCCTCTATTAAAATACTCTTCTCTAGAACTCTATAGAAATCTTATAAAGTTTTCGCAGAATTCAATTCTGCAGAACTACTGCTTTGCAAAATCATATAGCAATTTTATAAAGCCTTTTTTACGTATCCTGTAGAAATCTCTAAAATTTTCAAACGATATTCAAAGAAAAATTTGAGTTTCTGGTGTACTATATGAGACATAGAAGAGCAAAAATAAACGCTTTTTGTTCGTCAATGTTGAATCATTTTTAAATGTAAAATTTTCATTTTTCCTCTAGCTTAATGGTTTCTCAGTTCCTAAATTTATGCAAAATTTTGTGCAATTTTTTTGCATTGTGCTGCCTGTATAATGCAAAAATTAAATCTTATAAAAGCGTAAAACTAATTTAAATCATAAAATAAATTAAAAGATTAAATTTATATGTTAATTATAAAATTTTAATTCCTGAAACTAATTATTTTAATTACTGCATATGAATCCCTGCAGTAATTAAAATCATTATAGAGAAATTTAAAACTGTCGTTTAAAATGTATTTATTTTGATTTAAATAATATTTTGGAAATCAAAAAGACATTAAAATTCGTTTTTAGAACCAAAAATAATCACATCTTTTCTGGAAGTTTTTATCCCTCGTCCTTCCGTGTCATAGACCATTTCAAAATTTGGAAAATTCAGTATTCTGTTCGAAAATGGAAATTAAATTCATTCTTTTTAATCATAAAAATTTTGTTGCCTTTTAAATGCTTTTAAATGTTAACAGTTTCTTTAAGGCGTTATAAAATTTAGAAATATTTTTTGTAATCATAAATTGTAATTAAACTTCAAATAGACTACCAGCGAATTATCGCTAAGTCTAAAATAACATCAGAAACTTGAGAAGGGTGTAAAGGCCCTTTATTTAAACAAAGTAAGAACAGAATACACACATGGTGTTTACAACTCAACAATCCACTCGTGGCGAGATAACTCAAAATACAGTAAGTTCAAATGTAAAATTTCAATTCAGGTAAGGTAGTAGCCGAAGGTTTACAGAAATCAATTAACGCGAAGTTGGCTCAAAACTTAACCAACGTGGATGTTCTACTATCGGCAATTATGATGCAAGGCCGAAGACTACAAATCTTATCTAAGATAGCTGCTAAGTAACGTGTCCTCGAGAAGCGCAGCTTGCTCTGTCTTACAATCTAAATACCTGCGAACTAATTTGTATTCTGGCGAGGAAAAAGTGACAGTAAAGATTCAAGACATAAACTGGTTAATTACATAAAGAAACCTTACAACCTTTTATAAAAAAAATTAAAGTAAGAAAACTTTGAAGGTCTAAGAAATTTTATAGAAATTTTGTCGTGTACAATTCTATTAAAAAGTTCAATTTTCTGTAACTGTCTTGGAAAATTGGGCCATGGTTATAAAAACTGCTTGAGAGTTTTTAACAGCGAATTTTTTTAAAGAATTTTGTAAGACATTTTCGTGACTCGTACACTTGCTGCGGAAACACACACGAATAACCGTATTGCGCTTTTATCCTGCAGTGAATTTTAGTTCGTAAAAACGTGTCACAGATTGCTGTTGGAACTCGAAGCATGTCGGTACTAGAGCGGCCATTTTTTATTGAAGCTGCTTTCCTTTTCTATGCTGCAGCATCATATTGCCACTTGTTAGTTATTCTTTGAGACATAGGGATGACTCCCGGCAGCATCAATCAACAAATCAATTGTGCAATTTTACTGCATTTTTAAGATTTTCGTTTGATCACATACTTATCTTAGTATTTCTAATATTGTAAGAACGAAATTTAGTTTCTCTCATAATTTTATTAATTCGTTAGCGACCCATTACTAAGTTTGAATATAGTCATAGGTCGTTGATTTGGAAAACATGTAAACTTAGCAATGGAAATTTATTGTATAGAAAAATGTCACTTAGTAAATGTTAAGAATAGAAAAATATATCTAAATGTACTAAAATGCGGAAAATATGTAAACTCAGTAATGGGATCGGTAATTGATTTTCTTATGTAAAGAAGAGTTGAATATGTATATATATATATATATATCGGGTGACCCAAAAATCCGTTAACATTTAAAAATTCATTAATTTAGGGAGTAATGTAGATAGAGAGATAAAATTGACACACATTCTTGAAAAGACGTGGGGTTATATTGAAAGCTAAAAAAAGGGGCCAACATATGACGCTGGGCAGCAAAAACATCAGTAACGCCGCATGAGAATCGTTTATGAAAAGAGCTGTAGTGAGATAGCGAATCAGTCCTGTCTTGGCTTTGTCACTTTTCTATCCTTGTCGCCGGTTGTTGGTCATGGTCTGATGTGGTTTTATAACATCAATCGTGATCAGACCCTTTTTCTTCCAGGAAATTCGTGGTTCTGCTATTCAAACTGTCACTATGAGATGCGGAAGGTGTGCTGATATGTTATAGAATCGCATCATCCTTAGTCTGGCTAATAAACACCAGTTCTAAAATATGAATTTTATACAGGACAGCGCTTCACTCCATATAGCTACGCATGTGAAAGATCTCTTGCACGTATCGTTTGGTGCAGATCGCGTGTTGAGCATTATTTCCGTCATGCTTGGCCTTTTAGGTAACCAGATCTCAATCCGTATGGTTATTAGTTGTGGGGTTACCTGAAATCTCAAGTCCACCGCAATTGTCCGACCTCATTAGGAATGCTAAAAGTCAACATCTGACGGTAATTTCTCAACATACTTACAGATATTCTGTACACTGCTGTTCAGAACATAACACTGCTCGAATACAGGTACTTTGATGAATGACGGCCGATATGTTCAAAATTTGTTGTAAAGAACATAATCTTTGCTAACAATCAGTGGCTATACAAATTATTGCCTTTGTTATCATATGAAGCGTCATCTGTTGGCCGTTTTAAGCACTGATTTCGCTTTCATGATACTCCATAACATTTCGAGCATGTGTGTCAGTTTTTGCCTTCTATGTCTACATATTCAGTGAGTTATTGAATTTTCAAATCTTAACGGACTTTTGGGTCGCCCAGTATATTGAGCGCATACAAACTTTCCGTGAATAACAAAGTGTAACACGAGGCTTACAAAAGTAATTAATTAAAATGTTAAACATTATACATACGTTAACAAAATAAACAAAACAAAAAAAAAGAACAACAGTGTAGACTTCACAAAAGTATAATTATACGTTTTAAAACAGACAACTGCATGAAGCCATCTTCTTTTACCGTACCGTATTTAATCAGGTTGCTTTGTACTTAGTTGTTAACATAGTCAACAAAATATGTCTTTCATAACAAATAAATGCTATTTTTAACAATGGTATTAAAATCGTATGTTTGGAACTTTGAATTTTTTCAACGTTAATATATTCCAATAAGATCTGAATTTCAAGGAAAACTGTCTTTGAAAGATAAGACGGGTCTTATTTCTATACATTGTTGTTTTATACAGTGTATATAAAATATTTACCATATTTTACTTTAGTATTATTTTTCTTATTGCAAACCATTTGGAATCTTCATTTTTAATATCCCCTTCAGTTTGTTTTGTTGTAGTATTTTTGTGAATCTCCTTTATCTTTGTTTTGCTTTTATACTCGATGTAAAATATTCTGAATTCATTTTTTGTGAATAAATGTGCTTTCCAAAGAAAAAATCAATTCTTTCCATCTTTTATTAAGCAGACTTCTTATTGCCTGCCTTTCTTAACATTTTAGTTTCTCATCCTCTGGAATTTTATTCTTTGGTATTGTTTGTATTTTATCGTTTTGGCTTTCTCTATATTATATTTTTAGCTTTTTTGTTTCTTATATGCTTTATACAATGTAGCATACTATTGATTGTCGTAAAGTTGAGTTTAAGTGCAGCAAAAAGATTCATATATGGTTAATAATTATGCATTTTTCTCCGAAATGCATTTGCAAAATATGCTTTTTTTAATGGATGTTAATTCTTAGTTTTGTTGTAACCGTCTCCATTCAGTTTGTTTTCTATAATTCTGGATGTTTTTGCTTTGTTTCAAGTAAAATAATGCTTAAAATATGCATAGTGTAATATTTATAATGGATTAGTTAGAGATAAAAACTGTGCAGAAATAAGTGTTATGCTAAGATGAAAAAAGATTTCTTAAGTTATTTTGCTGACCGATTGAAATAATAGTTAGTGGTGTGAGTGGCAGTATCGTTGAGTCCGTGTTTGAATCGTGGAGGAGGTTTAGATGTTTGTAAATCACTAATGTCTTTGCAGCATATTGGTGTGCCAGAAGTGCTGTCGAGAGCATCAGGGGTAGAAAAATAGGGGTGATAAATTCCTCGAGGTATTTGTCATCAAATTTGGGACAGAGCCTTCCCTTTCTCGAGGATTAATTTTAGCTTTCTCTTTTGTGCACCCGGGGTAACGTTATCGCTGATGAGACGGCTGAACGACTGATAAAATCCATCAGTTCGTTCCTTTCCGGACGAAGACAGTGAATTACAAGTGTCCAGCCATTTGGAGCAACATCAACAACATATAAGTTATTTTTATCATTAGCATTGAAAACCGAATTTTATGGGAACATTACTGCCATTATCATGACAAATTCTTTATTGACATATGTGTTGCTTTTAGAATATCATTCATAGTGTACATATTTACTTTCATTCCACAGCATGCATGTTCAAAAGAACTCAATTTGACTCAGTTAGAAATTCATTAATTTGCTATTGTAAAATTCTGTTTTGTCATACGAATCTCTCCCTGTTTTCTGATTTCTTGACTAGCTTAACATTTTATCTACGTGGAATAAATTGAATAAACACTTTTTGCCATACGAAAAGTAACTATAACCTGATGAAATTTTTTCCAGCATGTATATTTAAACTAATTATACAGCTATTTTTTCCAATAATTAAATGATATTTTCATTTATATTTTAAATTATTCTGAATGGAAAGAGGTATACAAATACACTGCCTTCCTAAAGTTAAGGAACAGCATGTTTTTCAAAGTTCACAATTACAAAAATGTCAGTAACGTGTCAGTAGTAAAGTCACAATTCATATGCATGACAGTAACGAAATTAAAGAAAATATGTGCAAGAACAATAGCTACCACTTTTATTTTATAGAAAGGAATACTTGTATAGGAGTTGGAGAAAAAGGCGAAAATTGTAAATTTTGTTCAGGAGTGTTGACCTTCAGTTGCTATTACCAGATCCAGGAGAAGTCATTTGCCTGATTCGTTGAGGTGGCGGGTGATCGGATGGATGAAAACGGAGATGTCACAAGTTGATGATGCTAGACGTCTCAATGTCTCTCGTAATGGTGTCTAAAAGACATGTTCCAGGGAGACCTAGAGTTAAAAATACCTGCAACAGACCATTATTTAGCTCTTTCAGTCAAAAGGAGGAGTAACATACTGTGCCTCAACTGATGGCAGATCATTTAGTGGCAACAGGAACAAGAATTTCAGCTACTATAGTGCGCAGATGAATGTCCAATACAGGTCTGTATGCAAGACAACCAGTTGTTTTGTCCCCTTGACCCAAGGACAAAGAGGGCGCCTTTATGTTGGTCAAGAGAACACGTCTCCTGGACCAGTCAGCAATGAGAACAGACGAGTCCAGGTTCACATTGGAGAGTGATTCAGGTCGTCAGATGATCTGGGGGGAAACAACGCACCAGATACAACCATTCCCACATTGTGGAAACACACAGTTACAAAGGTTGTGGAATAATGATTTTGGCTGGGATCTCTCCCGGTGATCACACTGACATGTGTTCCATGGAGAAAATTTGACCAGTGTAAAATATTGACACGAGATCCTTGATCAGTATGTCCGTCCATATGCCGCTGCCATTGGTCCTGAATTTCTTCTGATGGACGACAATGCGCAACCGCACCGAGCTCGGGTAGAATATCGTGAGGGTCACGGTATGGAGCGGTTCTAATGGCCAGCTCAGTCCTCAGACCTGAATTCCATAGAGAATCTTTGGGACTACCGTGGGAGACAGGTTGCTGCTTTAAGTCATCCTCCAAGGTCATTAGATGAGTTTGAACAAGGATTACGCCGTATCTGGTCGTTGCTTCCCATTTCACTAACCGGCAACTTAATTAACAGCATGGGACGTCGCTGTCGCAATGTATTGCAGCTAGCGGTGGATCCATTCCTTATTAGAACTCATTTTTGTAATGTTATCACCCCATTTTCCCTTAAAAAACTGTGATATACTGTTTTTCCAAGAGTGGATTTCTCTGCCAAGAGTGCAGTTTTTTGTTGTAATTCATGTTTGTGGTGAACTTTAGAGACATTCTCTTGTCGCAATTATTAAAGAACTGTTTAGTGAACATGTGAACATAGCCCGAAGGGCGGTTAGCCCAGAAGGGTCTGTTAGTCTCGAAACGGAATTTTATCATCGAATCATTAAAAGCATTGAGTCACTTTTCTAGTTGTTGCCACCAAATATTATCACTCTATATTTATATATAAAGAAATTAAATATGAAGAATCTGTAGGAATGTATGTATGTTTCTCGCATTGTGAAAATTAACGGTGCCTAGAGCCATCAAATTATGAATATCGTAGTTCACCGCCCAACACATGCACCTTCAAGCCCGATTTTTGAATTTCGAATTTGTTTTACTAGCTGTTTCATATTTTGTAAAACTTTAAAGAATGTTTTATTAACCGTGGGAGCGCTCTGGTCATCAGGCGTTTTGTTACTTGCATATATTAGCTTATAGTTTTAAGATATTTTGCTTTCTCATTCTCTCTAATAATGTAAATATCATCTTAATGAATATATGAAAATAGAGACTAAAATGAGTGATTATACAAATTCAGCTAATAAATACGCTTTAAATACAGGTCTTCATTACAGATCTAAAATTCTGCACGGCTCAGAAGGTTAAAAAAACTCAACGATTTCAAAGAGAGCAGTGGCAACATTGTACGGAATAAAACATTTTTATCTCCACGCACGAGACTATCTGTCTAAAAGTATGCTATTTTTAATTATTTTTAGCCCAAATGCTTTGGAAACGGCTTTCGAAACGTGTAAAACTGAACTCAGCACAGAACGTTATTGAACTGTATTTTAAAGTATGTGCGTTGATGGAATTAAAAATTACCAACATTGTGCTTCCGTGTGGTTTTTATTTCATTCTCAGTTCACTTTTCCATCACAAAACGTTTCCGGTAATGTTTAGTTTAGGTAATGTTAATGTAAATGTTATGTTTAGTTTTTTTTCCGGTAATGTTTAGTTTTATTAGTTAAAGCTAAGCATTCGAGAGCTAGCTGCCTAAAATATTAGGTCTTCGTAAAAACTTTACCAAGGGAAGCTAGTGCGCATTCATATAAACATCGGAAAAACCGTGAAAGCGCTTGCTTACCCAACCCATTCACTCGAACTAAAGTGTCATTGTTCAACAGCAACGGTGACTAATGGGCCGCTATGAGGCTGAAATTAATCCTGCAGTTTGGTCACCAGAACGATGCCGGGGGGGGAATATCAGTCTGCGCATGCGCTCTTTTAAATGGAACTGGTCGCTTTGAAAATTCTACTCCGATGCACGGAACATAACGTTTATCTTCTTAAATTAATATTTTGAATTTCAAATATATGATATATTTCGATAGGGATTCCAAGTGAGTGTAAACAGGCATAAAATAACACTCCATTGAATCGAAGTTATACATAAATTTTACATTTCGAAGATTGTAATTCACTTTTGAACAAGTTTTCGTAGAGAAAATACATCTTGAATGATGGAAAATACGGTAATATCCATTTCAAAATTATGTGTATGATTTTCATGATTTATTCATATACATAATCTTTGTTGCAGTTTCTTGTGTTTTGTCATTTTTGTATTGATGGATACATTTTTTTTATTTGTAGAGCCGTCAAAGAAAAGGACGAAGATTGTAAAAGCGCACATGCAGCAGCGTCCATTGCCTCGATCCGGAGAGGTTAGATATCGAAAGATGGTATTTAAAATATCAGTTCATATTAATGAAGTGCAAGAGAATGTAAATACCGAACCTGCCAGCACAGCAAAAGGAAAGAAACTGAGTAAGTTCTTAAGTGTTTCCTTACTGATGAGAAATCCACAATTTTAAGGTAGAAGGGGGGGACTGTAGGAAATGTTTGTCATTTTTTTAAAATTGTACTATAGTATGGAAAATATTGCGTACCTCTAAGTTTAACAAAGGGGGAGCATGAAATCATAATTATATACACAACAGACAAACCTTATAACTACTCCCAGTTTACCAATTAAACGCTTTTCTTTAAATTGTATGCTATAATGCGATACTTTTATCTGCAGGAGTTTAGCAAGATCAGTACCTATACTAATGCAAGGATGCAGTTGTGTTGTTCGTAGCACAAATAGCGCAATTGTGTTTGTTTTGATTTAGCTAAACTTGGAAGTTACTTTGTTCTTATACGGTAAGTAATGCAAGTAAGAGGATTTTAATATTATTAGCCCAAAGGGGGCTATTAATTTAGTTTTGGCATTTTACATTGGTACACCATAAATGTCCGTTCACTTTCCAAGTTGTTGCAACCAAATATTAGAGCCCTGCCTTATATTTAAGGAAATTAAATAATGAAGAATCTGCATGAATGTATGTTTGTTTCTGGCGTTGTATTATCTTCTCGCCGAGGTCAATAACAGTGATTTGCTGGTAACCTAAAATAACGATGCGATTAGAACCACAAAGGCCTGTTTAGATTTATAACACTTCTTGGGTCGGATGGTAACCAGTTAAAGATATCGAATTCCGAATATCTGAATATCGGATAATGTGGGTTTCACTACGTAAACTGTGTATAGGTGATTTGTTTTTGACTGCTTGAAGAAGTAAATAGTTGTACATTTAACGCAAATTATTGTGAAAAATCATTTAAAAAATATTTTACATTTTTAATATCAGAAAACATAAAATGATTAGGATTAAACAGTCATTATTTTTAAATTTTATCTTTTTTTCATTAAGCCCGAACGAAAGACTTCGGAACCACTGCAGTCGTGTTGATGTTTATAGAGCCTGTAAAACTGGAACCAGAAATTGACATATCATACATAGAAGCGCATCAAGATGCTTATTTCACCATACACGGACTACAGGCTGAAATTATCTACGCCGATCAAAGGTAATGAAAGCTTTTATTTTACACTATTGTTTATTGCACTCAGATTAACGAAATGGAACAGTTATATTTAGCATGTTAATAGGCTAGTCAATTATTTATACCTCAAGTTGGAACTTTCGGCAACTTCATTTCATTGATATTATTAAAAATGTTTAGATTAATTTTGAATTTAATACAATTTAAAAATATTTAAACGGTTGGGAAAATTTGAAGACCAATTATTATAAAACAGTTTAGATTAATGAAGAAGCATCACAGTATGCTTGTGAAGCTATTTGTTGCCAGAAAAAATTTTTAAGATAGAAGACGGTAAAACCTTCATTGAGAGTCTCAAGCCTTGTGAATACTAAAGATCTGGAGAGGTTGTGTATTATAGAAAGAGACAGGAAAAATACACTCACGTTTGTGAAAATTGCAACACCATGAAGGACTTACGCGAGTGAGCTGAAATTTTCAGGAAATGCAAAGTAGCGCATGATATGCAAATGATTAGAATTACAAATCCGTAGCGCATGCGTATGCTGAGCAGCGCCCTCTGAACGGCTGATGGATCCGAATAAATAGACGGCTGTAGCGAGGCGTGTATGGTTATCGGTGGTTATCTGCTAGTGGTAAACGTTAACTCAATCTGTACTTATGCCTCGTCGACGAAAGAGAGCGAGATTTGAACAACTTACAGAGTTTGAACGAGGGAGAATCATCGGCCTTCGTGAAGCTGGATTGTCGTATCGTGCAGTAGCCTCTCGTGTGCAGCGTAACAGCAGCACAGTGATGCGCGTTTGGAAGCAGTGGACGGACGAGTGTCGGACAACTCGGAAATCCGGGAGTGGACCCCGAAATGTGACGTCAGCTCGCGATGATAGACACCTGGTCCGCATGGCGCGGACGGACCGTACAGCTTCCTCTAGACAATTGGCAGCACTGTGGTCAATAGCTACAGGTGTTTCATTGTGTGCTTCATCAATTCGTAGACGTCTGCTGCAGTGTGGACTGCGCGCACGGACTCCTTTATACAGGATCCCCCTAACGCACGACCATCGCCGCCTGCGGCTACAATGGGCCAATCAGCATAGAGACTGGCGTGCTGATTGGCAGCATGTCGTGTTTTCTGACGAATCCCGCTTTAATTTGTGGTACCATGATGGCCGCATTCGTGTCAGACGCTATGCCGGTGAACGCCACCTTCCGGAGTGCATTATCGAACGCCACAGTGGACGAACACCCGGAGTTATGGTCTGGGGCGCCATAGCATATCATAGACGATCTCAATTGCTACGAATTGTGGGCAATCTGAACAGCAACCGGTATATCCGTGAAGTTCTACAGCCCGAAGCTGTTCCCTTCCTTCAAAGCTTGCCAGGCGCTGTATTTCAACAGGACAATGCCCGCCCTCATACTGCTCGGATTGTTAAATCCTTCTTTGCAGCGCAGCAGGTACAGCTTCTTCCTTGGCCTGCGTGTTCCCCGGATATGTCGCCAATTGAACATGTGTGGGATGTCATTGGTCGGCGTCTTGCTCGTGATCCTCGTCCTGTTGCGTCTGCAGACGAACTTTGGGTACGCGTACAAACGATATGGAATGCTCTTCCTCAGTCAGACATTCAAACTTTGTTTGACTCCATGCCACGTCGTGTAGCAGCACTTATTGCGGCGCGTGGTGGCCACACAAAATACTGATTCTGATCTCTTGTTCTTGTTTGTTTGCTTTGAACATTTAATCATTTATTTTTACCACTACCACTCAACTGTGTATTAAATTGCATTCAATTATGACGATTCCTTCTTGGTGTTGCAATTTTCACAAACGTGAGTGTATATGTTTCGGAAGCCCATCTTAAGTCGGAAATTGGTGATTAATGTGCTAAAAACAATTGTGTTTTCATGCATAATAATCCCCCATGTTATAAAATAATATTAAAAAGGTAATGTTTTGTTCAGAGAAGAGTCTAGACAAGCTTCCAATCAATAAAAGGGAAAAAATAATAGAATAAGCAAAGAATTGGAACCCATTTAAATTCAGAAGTGGCATCATAGCATAATTATTTAACAAATACAAATCCTTAAAAACATATCAAAATGCTCGGAAAAGAAAAGGTTTTTATGCTAAGCATTCAATTCCTCTCAATGTATTTAATAATAATATTTAATAATAAGCTAAATCTAATAATTTTGATATTTTCCTTGTGATTCTTATAAAATATCCGCGTCTATATAACTAATAAGGTATTCTAGTTATTATACAAGGTAGTCAAAATGAATGCCGGGATTTCAAAGCTTTGCTACGCATAATGTAATTAATGCATTTCCTTAGAGATGCATGCAGAGGTATAATAACAAAGTTTTGAATGTAGTCGTCACAAATGTTCGATGTAGCTCTTTTTGTTAACGGCATACATCGAGTCTATAAATAATTCTTGCCAAACCTTGTGTAACCAGCATGCAGACGGGCTTTCAAAACAGTTATGATCGTTGGACCTGGAGGAACTTACACATTATCCTTTACGAACCTTCACCCCCCAAAAAAAGTCTCACGGGGATCGTGGTGGCCAAAGTAACGGTGCCTTTTCTAAAGCACATACGTGCCCGATTCACCGTTGTGGTAATGTGTTATTGAGGCGGTTCCACACTTCAGTCAGAAAATGTGGTGACGCACCATTGTGTTGCAGAATAATTACGAAACATAAATGTAAATATACGAAATATAGTAAACCTACGCAGGTCATCTTGTAGCTGCGGCAGAAGTTATAATGTGAGCATATTGAAGTACACAATGCCGGTCACGATGTTTGTTACAGATTGTAAAATAATTAAAAGCAGTAATTACACTTAACCATTACTTCACCTATGATTTTCAACTTATATTTTTGTTTTACTGCTCCCTGTTGTGGAATAGCAACGCCGGTTGTTGTGGGTAGAATGTAGTGCTATACTTACTTGGTGTTTCTTTGTTAACAGTACTAATTTAAGCTACATTTAACTGAATAAATAGTTGTTAATTTTTAATATTATCGTATTCATTCGTCTTGAGAACTCGTATTTCATTTGAGTGATTTAAAAGGCGCCCGTAACTTTTCGTTTTGCTGCTGTTGTTTATAGCGGTGTCAGCATAAAAGGACGGTCCGGTAGATCCTTTCGCGGGATATTACGCAAAACACATTAACCTTTGGAATCACTTTTATATTGCACTGTCGCATGTGCATGTTCGCTATGCTTATTTACTGATCCGGAAGTGTGAAGATTTTATTTATCATTAACAAACTCACTTTTCAGAAAATTCATCATCCTCAATTGACATCAGAAGTCTATCACATAAAGATACTGAGGTGCCGGGTCTTCTGGTTTCAGTTGTTGCACCAACTGCAAACGATGCAGTGCCATTTGCTAGCATTCCCTGAGAATTCTACGCACAGCTTTCTACGGTGTACTCAGTTCTCGTCCAGCTCGATATGTAGCTTTTCGATAGCATCTCACATAGCTGTCTTGAATACGATGAACTAGTTTGTCTTCTACCACTGAAGGACGACATGTTGATTTTCCTTTGAAAATGAAGATTCTCTTAAATTTATGACTACCAATGACGAATCGTCTTATCATTCTGAGTTATCTGTCTAGACTTCGTTCAGAAATGGTGCTTAACTGTGTTACTAGACTTGCTTATGTGATATTCAAGTACACAAATCGCTCTCTTCTGCTGCGTCATCATGTTACGAAAGTGTGACTGAGCGCAGCGTCTTCCGTCTTTGTCTTCGATTAAACTCATTTTCTGAGACGTTTACAGCGATCGCGCTGCAGCGTCATGTATTGGTGAAATATAAAATTACAAAATGCTCTTCGGAATTTGTGTGTATTACCTCTTACAGTGTGCATCTTTTGGATAAATACATTAATTACATTTTGCGTAGTAAAGCTTTGAAATACGGGAATTCATTTTGACTTAACTTTGTATATATCATTATATAACCTAGTACTGACTCCGCCATCTTCCTTTTAAATGAAAATTTTAGGTAGCATAACATAAATATTTTTGTAATACCGTTCTATAACAAAAAATATTTTAACTAATTATGTTATTTATTTATTTAAAAGTTTTATGTATTTTTTTTTCATTTTATAACTCTTGGGAGTTTAATTCCAACGAAAACCAGGGTTTTGGGTTTATTGATTGAATTATTTTAGCAAAATTTTCTTTTGGGGTGCAGTAATGAAAAAACGATAATTTTGCGATTCTAAATTTTCCCATCCAACAACTAATATTTGCCGAGATTATCAGTTTTGTTTATTTGATTTGTTCCAGATCTTAAGGATTATGTCTATAACGCTGCCTGACAATAAATAAGTCTGAATCTGAGAGTCGTGTAGTGACTTCTTGTCATCTGTCCTACTTTTAAGCAATTGCATTGACTAAAGAATTTACAGGTCTGCTTCTATAATTAAAAGAAATGCATGAAAATGCATGTAATGAGACAGAAATATACAATTAATTTCTGTTCCAAGTCTTGAATAAATTAATGTAATATATAGAGACTGTTGTTGACTCTGCATACATATACACTCGGGCGCAAAATGAAGAGAATTTACAAATTATGTCTATTTTTACCAAAATATTGAACTAAAGGCACTAATTATGCCGCCGAAGAATTAAGCAAATATTCGGAGCCAAATATGTATGCGTATGTGCGTTGTCTGAGGAACTGTGATTATGGAAGAACTGTGATTATGGAGGAACTGTAAGCGCACGAGGGAGTTTCAGCAATTTATGTGTTCGTACCCCTTCACAACATTCACCGTGTTTCTCACCAGTGTTGGGTAAATTTTATAAAGTATCATGTAAAGGGAGTAGCCACGAACATATGTATCATATGTTGAGATGGAGAATGGTCTACACAAGCGCAGATGGCTACTGAGCTGAATGATGACCAAGATCCCAACGGCGAATGACGATCGTTATTTGGCACTTTCAGCGCACCTGCACAGAACCGCTGCAGCTCTATAACTCTGTCATTAGCTGTATGTTGCCACAGGAAGCCGAGTTTCACGTCTACGGCTTCATGATATAGGACTGTATTACGGCCAACAATAAGAACAGCCACTTCAGTTCTGAAGGTCATGTGATCTGACGTCTCAAACTCCGTCTGAACAGCCTGATAATGTGAAAATTCTCTTAATTTTCCACATGAGAGTGTATTATTTTGTTGAAGGCTTGAAAAGAAACAATTTATTTTCCCAACCAATACCATACCAATTCCAATACCAATATTGAATTATCGCTGGTTTATGGCGTAAAATGCGACGTTACCAGCTAAAATTCAAGTACTGCCTCTAACGGCGGCTGACTTTGCTTGATTCTTGGCAGTATGATGATCCGCGAGGACGGAGAGAAGGAGGTGGAGGAAAATAGTGGTAACCGTTCGTGACCAGTAGACATGCCTGCAGCTGCGGTTAGCAGTAAATCTTGAGTACTCCTGTTTGAAAGGCCAATCCTGTCATAGGTCATCATTCTTGTAATAGGTAACGACCCAAAGGTCTCTCTCTGCCTATGGAATGTTCAGAGAAGTAGGTCACGTGACTCAACGCGCAATGGGGAGTTCGCGCAGAGAGAGCTTGTTCATTGGCTGCTTGTGGATCTCAGCGCAGTCTTGCAGGAGATGTTGTGAGTGGTCAGGTGACTCTGAGAGCGAATACCTACGTTTTGCTGATAGAGCTGAACGGTTGGATCTCTGAAGTCATGTGATCGGTAAAATCAATGTTCTTCTTTTGAAGCCGGCATGAAGTGTAGAGTATCAAAGACAATACAAATGCAATAAAAACATAAAATAAAGAAGAAATTAAGAAACTACTAAAGTAAAAATGGCACGATACAGTCTAGGTAATGAAGTTCTCGTCACTGAGCAGATGCACTGCCAAGGGCCTAAATAATTTGTTATTTTCGAGCACTTCAAACTGAATATTTCTGAATAGTTTACAGTTCGACAGTTCACTTCTTTCAGAAAGAAGTTCTCGCTGAGCTTTCTGAGCGTGGTGTGCATTCTGGAGATATTAAGATCCCGGTGAAGAATGTCCGTACTAATCACATGGTGAAGATCATGGTCCATATTAATCACATGGTTTTGTAGTATGTGCAGAGTTTTCACGTTGGCAGGAGTAATAGCAGCCCATGCTGGCGATGCTTAGGTTGATCTGTGTAATAACCGAGTTGTAAGTGCCTTTTACATTTAAGGCTAAGGTTAGAATTCCTCCCTAACAGCGAATAAAGGCTGTGAATAATTCCGTTGACTTTGCTACGAATATATAAGGTGTGATCTGTCTAGGTGAGCTTTTGATTAAGAATTACCTCGAAGTAATTTGCAGTTCTTTTTGCTTGGACATCTTCGTTGAATAATTTTATGCTGCAGTCTTGCTGCCTCGTGATGTTATGTCTCTGGATGAGTAGTAGTTGAGATTTAGCAGCGTTAATGCTTATCCTCCACTGCGAATTGCGGATTTGACTGCGATCGCGGTGTCATCCGCGTAGCACACAAGACAGGAGTTGACATTTTTTCCCGGCTTTCGGAAGACGTGTACGTAGTACAAGTACATGATTAGTTCAAGGATTAATCCTTTCAGAATTCATATTTTCAATTAATTTCGAGAATCCAGTTAATTGCGTCATTCAGTGTTTTTGGAGTTTGCTCAAAAGTTCATTTAACGTTTTCACTATAAAGTGTCTTTTTCTTGACTTCTACTGGCTTCACATCAGATTTTAGTAATTGAGGAAAATCTTTACTTGTCATTTCAGCGGGAAATATTTTACCTATGAGTTTTTCTCTGCCCAAATTTTTTCCTTGTAATCTTTACAGTCTCTGTAGCTGCTTAAATGTTCTTCTCTGCAAAAAAAGAAAAATACATGAGGCTCTCTCATCTGGCTTAGATACGACTTCTGTGCACTTTTCCGCATTTGCAGCAGCGTTCTTTATTATTGCACTAATGCTGTGTATGTCCATAAGCCTGACAACAAAAATATTGCGTTGGCCGCTTCCTTGGAATGAATTGTTCAATTCTTACGTTAACGCTGAACGTATTCTTTGGGTTAAAAATGACATTTCCTTATTTGTTCTTTTTCAGCTCCAGAAACAAGATAGGCAATTTTTCTTGTAATCTTTCTGGAGAATTGTTTAACTTTCAATATCGGAACTTCTGCATTTTAGGTTTAGATGGCTTCTTGATTTGCAGAGGCAAGGAGGTTTTCATGACGGATTCATTTCTTTCGTTTGAAAGTTGATACGTATGGACCGGAGTATAGTTTTCCCTTAATTTCTTGTCATATTCCGAAAAACCGTTGAGGTTTTCACATAAACGAAAATAGATCTTATTTTCAAATGACCTTCGTTCAAATCTTTGCGAATTTCACAAAAACGTTCATCAAATTTTAACCAATCAGATGTCTCCTGAGAGAATACTATTGGGGAAATTTTTTTTATCAAATTTCTGTTCTACAGACTCTGCTGTTTCTCCTGGTTCTCAAGTGTTTGAAAACAGTTCACTTGGGTTATAGCCATCGTTTCGGTGTTTAATGGATCTTTTACTGGATTTTTCGGTAATTTCCATTCTTTGTCCTTTTTAACTTCTGAAATGAGAAGGGGGACCATCTGTGCGAGGCTTTTTAGTCTTGGCAAAATCATCACACTTTGTGCTTGACTGTTTACTCCTGGTTTTATCACTCGAGGAATAGTATCTGTTCCGAATTCTTTAAAAGCATCCATCATCCTTTCTAGTTGATCCAGATTCAATTTCTTCTGTTTCTGTTGAACAGAAACATTTTTCTTTTCATTATACGACATAGCTTTGGGAGTCAAAGACCTTTTAGTTTTGCCTTTCTCTTGAGTAGCAGAGAGGTCCTACAGAAATTCTTCTGGTCTGGTTGGAAAGGCCGGCTGAGATTTCATGGAGAGTTCGGAGCCAGCGTAATCACTGAATTCGTCATCGTTATCGAGATTCAGGTGACCTAAAGAAGGCCATTTTAAGTGCTACACGAAGTTAGCACTACAGCAAAACTTTTTCTAACAGTCAGACAGTTCGTTAAGTACTGAATGGCGTGCTACGAATACAGCGGCAACTGCGATTTTTCTATCCGTTTCGGATTTAGTTTTGCTAACGTACAGAAATGCGTAAAAATCCTCATAATTCGTAATAATAGTGGTGAATATTGTCTGTATATTCCACCTTAAAAAATATAATATAATTTTCATCATAAGGAAATAATGCCGTAATTATGCTCAAAATGTATATTTGTTTAACTACTTTTGCAAAAAATCATTTGTTACTGCAACAAAGAATCTCCCTTCGCCTGTTTGCAATAATGAGTTAAATTTTATTTTGTGTAAATTCTCATGTGAACTATCTTAAGTGAACACGTGTCGAAATGATAAACAAAATTTCTGTGCTTTCTTAAATAAAATAATCCATTTTAACTCATGTGAGTAAGAAATCTAAGGTGCACTCATAATAAGTATTAAGGCTAAGAATAGTGCCGACACTATTCAGACAGAATTTTGTACTATAGATAGTGTTGGAAGATTCGTGAATAGAGTTCTAGTGATTATCTTTGAAGAATGGCAGCCTTTCAATTACACTGGTAAAGCACGCAAGCCTTTCAAAAGCCACAGCCGTTCGATCTTATCTCAAAGATCATTTACTAAACGAAGACTTCTAACTGTTGTTCGACTGATTGGTGTAAATAGCTTGGTTCGTCGTAGAATAGAAAGGGTACCTCCACATACCCCTCACCTCAAAAGCTGATGAGCACAAATATGTGGATGCATTCGAAAAGTTTTCGCGCAGTTAAAATTTTATTCAAAGATATTTTTAACTAGCATTTTGCTCGTAAAAGCGGGGTTTTGCTCTATGCAAATCTTTGGATTTATTTTGTAACGTTTTCTTTGAATTTATTTAATAACATTGTCTTCGAAATTAAGAGTGCTTTCATTTATTTTATTTATTCAGATTACTTAAGCTTTCCTTTTTTCCTCTCAAATTTCAAAGCAACATTCCCTCCCCCTGAAAAAAAATATATACTTTTCCTTCATATTTATTTCTGAAGATAAAACTAGTGAAGCTTCTTTATAACTGATGGCGGCATAATGGTGTGATAAATTTGCCCGACTAGTAGATTCATTCATATCAGGGGTAGTCAACCTTTTTACACCTACAGCCCACTTTATAGGCAATGAAATTTGTAGGCTTGTACCATTTGATCTATCTCATCGCTTCCACTTGTCCATCGGTGCTTTTTAGACAAACTTTTATTTCGACAGACTTGCTTCATTTCGTATAGCCTATAAGGTATATCTCCCACATTCTTAGCGTGCCTTCGTGGTGTAATGATCAGCACACTGAGCCGGTATTTCAGAGGTCCGTGGTTCGATTCCCGGCGAAGGCCTTGCATATTTTTCATGACTCCTGCTTGTAATTAACCTAATGTCTCTACACTGCCGCACGAACAACATTTGTTCTGGATGACTCTCCCCTGCTCAGGATTTGGCGACTAGGTCCCCTAAAACCCTAGTCGCCCTTTAAAAAGGGGAGTATATAAGGTATATCTCCCACATTCTTAGCGTGCCTTCGTGGTGTAATGATCAGCACACTGAGCCGGTATTTCAGAGGTCCGTGGTTCGATTCCCGGCGAAGGCCTTGCATATTTTTCATGACTCCTGCTTGTAATTAACCTAATGTCTCTACAAGCCTTTATTACGAACATCTTGCCATCGTTTCTTCACCCTGCAAGGACAATTCTGCTTGTTATATATTATTTATACCTTATGTTTTCATGCTACGTTTTATCAAATATCTTGTTAGCCTGGGATAGGGTCCCGGGAAAGGAACCCATGTTTCGTGAGCTGTGGCCACCTAAGGAAAAAAAAAGGCAATAAAATTTCTATACTTCCCATCCGCCCACAGTAACTTAATTTAGCGCAACTGAAAAGACGTTTTTCAAGTGGAAGTTTAGTGATAAATATATAGTTAAATTTATTGATTTATTTATACTATAATTTATAACATTATACTTTATTTAGACAAAAAATTCATTAAAAACCAACGAAGCCGTATAAATATATAGAAACAGGAAAGCACTGCGCGAAGGGGAACGGTCATGTAGACTAGCGTCTACATCCCTACATTTAGTGGACATATGTATCCTTCCATGCACGTTTCGATCTTCCTTGATTATTTTCGAACAAAAACCACCACCGCCCACCGTGAAAAGTTAAATCGCCCATTACTGGGCAACAGCAGGTTGACCATCCCTGATTTACATGATGTCATTAAAACATGAAGATTCTGATCTCGGTAAACACTACGTTCTCGAATTAAAATGATAATGCATATATTGTGAATGACAAAAACATTTTATATTGTGCACTAAAAGACGGGGTGGATTTCAATAAAATTCTGCTTTGAAATAAAACTTAGGTTATGTATGTGTTACAAAATCCTGGACCCTCGAGCACTTTATCAACAGTTGATTGTTTTTATCGTTTGAAAACAAACATAAAGATCGGTTAGATAATGAAAAAGATAGGTAAAGCAGTAGGTTAGATAATATGTTATGTCAAGTCATTAGGAAAAACGAATGCATATATATATAATCTTTTTTAAAATGTACATTTCATTATAATGTTCAACGTGTAAAACTTATGTACTGTACTTTTCAATGCCATTATTGTAAATTTTTATCTATCTTGGTATCTTGGATCTTGAAATATTAAACAAAATATTAAATAAAATATTTCACTGTTGTTTCATTCGTAAAAACTGCCTGCCGTTAGGAATATTTTATTACATTAATTTTTGGATTTGAAGGAATGGAAATGGATTATGAATCTCTGCATTCTTCTCCCAATAATTGAACTGGTAGCAGCAGCATGTCTCTCCACGGATGAATATAAATCTGAGACAATTCCCTTAAGCGATCCTTCCTCATATTTGATAATTAGTCCTCGTATGGTTATGAATTTAATCCAATCCCCTTCAGAATCCTCGCAATAGAGAGTGGCTACGACCACTAAACACTAATAAATACGTTCTAGTTTCAGTTTAAGTAGAACAGCATGGCTTTGTGTGGTCATTTTGTGTTTTTCTTATATATGATGGGAATACGAACCGATTTCCTTTAGAAAGTCCTTCCAGAAGACATCCTCCAGCAGACAGGCCCTTTGCGTAATGTTTTTATCAGTTGACCAATCAAACATTCTTACAATATAAAAAGATAAACGAAATGCAAATTGCAGGATTTGGGTGTTTTCTTTATTACATGAC
Organism: Stegodyphus mimosarum; assembly: GCA_000611955.2. Lineage (NCBI taxonomy): Eukaryota > Metazoa > Arthropoda > Arachnida > Araneae > Eresidae > Stegodyphus > Stegodyphus mimosarum. Next base: position 330,660 of record KK118160.1, on the reverse strand, counting down.
AAAAGAATTAATTCCTTGCATTTATGAATTTCGTGATGAGGGTGTTGTAATATATTGTATAGGTACAGCAGTGCTTCTTCAATGGCTTCCAAAAGTTAATAAGCACGCAGTGCAAATTAGAAATTTTCGAAAGCGTCATTGAATATGAGTGTCTGAAAATCTCTGCGGACGCAGATGGCAGCTAGCTGTTACATCCATGGTTGCGACGTCACTTGGTCTAGGAAATATGTGCCAGTACGTTGCGTCGAAAACTTCAAATGAAAGGTTTGTACGCTTATGTAACAAGTAATTATTTTTCACTAAAATTCCTCGCATTCCAGAGTCGCTAACACACTTCGCATTGTAGAGGGCTAAGATTAAAGTGGTGTTACCAGTATCTCAGTTGGATTGTCTCAGATGGGCTCAAGGTTCTGTTCATGGAGAGTCCAGATTTGTCTTGGAATCAATTGTATAATTGATTGAATCAATTATATAATTGTATAATTTGAATCAATTGATACAAGGCTCTGAAAACAGCGAAACACACGGAATAAGGCTCAGGACATCAGCATACGCCAGGCATTCAGAGGACTGCAATTTCAATGGGATATCGCACCCAGCTGCATATCTTTTAAGTCGGGTCTGTGATGGCTGTGCAATATCGGGATGACTTCATGAATGGATGATAATGCCCGTCCTCATCGAGCCAACATCGTTAATAAGTATCTGGAGAGTGAGGGGATTTTTTGTATATAGTGCTGCTGTATTCCTCCGACTTCAATCCCATTCAAAATCATTGGGATACCCTCGAGCCTGTTGTTTCTACATATTTACGTTTTCCAAACAGTCTCAAATAATTAGAAACTGCACTAACGTAGGGATGACCTGCATCTGCGATGCTGATTACTACCGTCTGCAATATTCGATCATCGATAATGGGATATCGCACCCAGCTGCATATCTTTTAAGTCGGGTCTGTGATGGCTGTGCAATATCGGGATGACTTCATGAATGGATGATAATGCCCGTCCTCATCGAGCCAACATCGTTAATAAGTATCTGGAGAGTGAGGGGATTTTTCGTATATGGTGCTGCTGTATTCCTCCGGCTTCAATCCCATTGAAAATCATTGGGATACCCTCGAGCCTGGTGTTTCTACATATTTACGTTTTCCAAACAGTCTCAAATAATTAGAAACTGCACTAATGTAGGGATGACCTGCATCTGCGATGCTGATTACTACCGTCTGCAATATTCGATCATCTCGTCGAAAGCATGGACAATGGCAATTTGTGTGAAGGTCCGAAGTTATCTCATACCTAAATAATTAAGTTTTGTTTGTTTATTTTTAGCTTTAAACATTCATTAGTTAATGACTTATATGACATCGTTAAATAATTTACGAAAATCGAATATCCTTTTCATCTTTATACATAATTCTCCTTTTTCTTTCACGTATAAACATTTTTCCTACTTTCATGTGCAATTTAGTGTATTGTATAATTGATCCATTTTTAGCAGTGATCACTAGATATTTTTAAAATTTTTTTTGTATTTATTCATGTATTATATTTTTATGAGATCTGGTTTCCTGGGGATGTATAAATTGTTTTTATTGTTAATTTTTATGTCTTTAATGCCAGATGTTTACGTCGGGAAATAAAATATGCACAAACCCTAGAAGTTATAAAATTAAATCATCAAAATATAACAGTAGTTTTGCATTAAATTGCGAACTCTGAAAGTACTTACGATTTTATTGAGTATCTTCATTGAATTCATAAAACAGTGAGCGAACACTTTTATAGTATGCCACTGGAAATAAAAGTTCTGTTTCCGCTTTAAAATAACACTGTTCTACATTTAAAAGATGCTGCTCTGTAATTTCAGGTACCTCTCATAGACTTTACTCTTTCGAAAGCATTTTTTTTAATTTCCAATGGCTCGCAAAAAGTTACAAAGAACTAAAATCTTACAAACAATAGAACGAAGAACAAAAAGGCCGAAGTCATTGCCTAAGAAGCGCTCTTGCCTCCCGGTGTCTCGACTCTTCTGTAAGACCACGAAGAGTCCCACATCGAAGCAGGTGGTCCCTGTCCATTTCTTCTCCAGAACTGCAAAGTGGGCAAATAGGAACGCTTGAAATGTCTATGCCATGCAGGTGAGCGGCAAGGCAATCATGTCCTGTAGACAAACGGAAAGCTGCAACTGCAGTACGTCTTGGATTATCTCGAAAGCATAAATGATGTATATTTTACACGCTCTTTGACAAGTTTTAAGGCATCTTAAGAACTAAATTTAAAGGGATGATTGCGTTTTTCAGTGCCCATTCTCGTAGTGCGACTGGTAGCACATAACTGGCAGTCGGAAGTTCCACGGCTTGAACCACCGGGAGAGCATTCCTATTCCACAAAGAATAACTCAACCGTAGCGTCCGACTGAAATGTGTTGGATGATAATTCGTCACCACTTGGATTTGAACGACTGAATCTCGTTCCTCTCGCTCCAATCGCTTGTAAGGTGAGGAAGATAGTAAAATATTATCTCCTTTCCGACCGAATTGGGGTAGGGTAGGCGATAACTCATCACTACTTGGATTCGTTGGATTGGCCCTCGTTCCTTTTTGTCGAGTCGTCTTTAAGGTGTGTGGGGGAAGGTATAATGTAAAGAAGTATCTCCTTTCTGGTGCGTATTTCTCATAGTGTAACTAAAACCACGCCATCTAGCAGCCCCGAATAATTTCTAATAATTCTACGAACTCACTTGTTCCCGTCTTTTTTATCCATATTTTTAAAAACAATGATACGAATTTGGGTAAATAAACATTCCTTTTATCCATTAAAGCTTCACATGCCACATTTTTCTCACCAGGTGCACTATTTTCACACAGGCAATTTAATGTAATATTATTTTTCTTGTTGAACTGTTCCATTAGCATGTAAAAAAAAGTATGACGAAATTTGTTTGCAAAAAATGTCATTAATGCTTGTGGATTGGATTATTTGATATTCCAATTATAGTGCCTGGTGTGTACGAGTACTTCGAAATTCATTAATTATATCCGTGTGACTAGCAAGCTACACAATATAGCAATTAAATTGTATTTTTTACATGATAAAAACTTCTATTTCGGTAACAGTAATTTTCAGATTAAATATATCATCTTTCCAATACAAAACAACTTTATTCTAAAAAATGGTGGCTGATGGATTATTATTAAGTTCTTGCCAATGCCAATGATTATATGTTACGGAATGCCAATGGTTCAAAACCATGTACATTGCGCAAAAAAAAGGGACAGTTCTATAGCTCCCGTTCTACTGGGCCCATTGACGAAATTCAAATTGCCTTTTCCATGTCTCGAAAGCGCGACTTAGGATATGTATTAGGTTTATATATAGCATTGTTCTAATATAGGTATTTTGACACAAAATTGGACTTTTTCTGAAATGACGTGGCACTTTTTTTCCATATTTCGATTCTACGACTCAGATTATGCCAAACTGCTAAGATTTGTAAAAATGTAAAAGTAGTTTTTAAAAAATTAGCTCTCAAAACTTTGGCCCCTCAATGTTAATTGAATTTGGTATGTATTTATTAATATCTCTTTTTTTTATGAAACTTATTTGATTTCTTCCTATACAGTTCGAAATTTAGGTTTATTCCAAATAAACTTCACGGATCTTTTACGATTTATTTTTAAAATTTGCGTTTTTAAATAATTTTTATAATTTTTTTGAAAAAAGTTTTGAATTATAACGGATAGAAGTTTTACCATCACTTGCAGTAGATCTATTTATTTCTAAGCATACTTGCAAAAAATTAGAGCTTTTTATTCAAATTTGCCGAAGATATACGTGAATTATATATATTGGTGCGTTTTGAAATTTGTCATATTTGTTGAAAGCAATAACAACAAAAATGTGTTAATTTAGAAGTCAAACAACAAAAATCAGAATTATATTTTCAAATTTTCACAGGACTAGTTTCGATGGTTTTTCCGAACCATTATCCTCAGCTACAAAAGTGCAAATGAACGACATAAGATACAATGATTAGATAAGATAAGAAAGCCTGGACAGGAGACAAGCTACTGGCGCTATCTGTTGATGAAACTAGAACTAAAACATAATTTCTTTAAAGGCCGAAGGCAAAGATGGATTGGAATTAGGGTCGTTTACTAAAACAGAAAGATTTTTTTGAATGTGAAATGCCTCTAGAAAATCCAGTTCACTAATGGAAGATGGTTTTTGAATAATTTTGGCAGTAGAAAAATTGAAAGTGTGATTTTCGGACCAACAATGTTGGGCAACAGAAGATTTCTGTCTTTTCGTTTTTCTAACATATGCCTCATGTTCCTAAACGCGAAATTTTAAGGCTCTCTTAGTTTGGCCAATGTAAATTAAACCACACTGGCAAGGAATCCTGTAAATACCCCAGGAATTCATATCCGGAATGGGGTCCTTGAGTATGGAACTCGGAATTTTATTGATGGGAGAATAAACGACCCGAAAGTTAAATTTCTGTAAAATACGTGCAACTTTATAGCTAACTGATGGAAAGAAGGGAATGACAACAGAATTTTTATAATCTTCTAAAACTAGAGTCTGCCTTTTGGTGTGTTGAGATGAGAATTTTTAACTGCTTGATTAATAATATTGGGTAGAAAGCCCCTGTGAATAGCTATTGCTTTTAAATAATTTAGTTCTTCATCCAGGGATAGTTTGGAGGAGCAAACTTGAAGAGCACGGAAAACATAGGAATAAAATGAAGCTAACTTTTATTAGTCGGATGGCATGATTTGAAGTGTGGTGGAAGGCAAACCGATGAAGGTTTACGGTAAACCGTAGTATTGAAGTTGTATGTGTTACGTGTGACCAGAATGTCGAGAAAGGAAGAGAATTGCAATTGTCAAGTTCAAAAGTGAACTGAATAGCAGGATCAGTGGAATTCATTGTTGAATTTTCCCGTTAAGGAACATGAGGCATATGTTAGAAAAAAGGAAACACAGGAGTCTTCAGCTTCCCAACATTGTTGGTCCGAAAATCACACTTTCAATTTTTCTGCTGACAAAATTATTCAAAAAACATCTTCTATTGTTGAACTGGATTTTCTAGAGGCATTTCACATTCAAAATATTCTTTCTGTTGTAGTTAACGACCTTAATTCCAATCCATCTTTGCCTTCAGCCTTTAAAGAAATTATGTTTTAATTTTGGTTTCGTCAACAGATGGCGCCAGTAGCTTGTCTCCTGTCCAGGCTTTCTTATCTTAACTAATCGTTATATCTTATCTCGTTCACTTGCGCTTTTGCAGCTGAGGATGATGCTTCGGTAAAACCATCGAAACTAGTCTTGTGAAAATTTGAAAATATAACGGTGATTTTTGTTGTCTTCTAAATCAATATTTGTTCGGCACGTTATTATATCTTAATTAACGAAAATGTGGTTTACACAGTTTGTTAAAGTTATTTGAAATTAGGAACGATGTGAGTTTTTTCCCTCTCATCCACAATGTAAAAAGGCTGGAACAATGTGACTTTTTTCCGTTCCCAGCACAATGAAAGGGAAGGAAAATAGGTTGCCACATATTAAGAAGTTTGCCAAGTGAATTATTTTTAGCGAAAACTGAAAAAAAATCGCCAACTTTAATTTTTGAATTTCTCCTTAAATTTTGCACCAAATTTTACAAAATTTAATATTTAGGCATAATTTGAATCGTAGAATCGAAATATGGAAAAAATTGGTATGTTAATTCAGAAAAAGTCCCACTTTATGTCAGAATACCTATATTAGAACAAAGCTATGTATAAATCTGATATATATTTTAAGTCGCGCTTCCGAGACATGGAAAACGCAATTTGAATTTCGTCAATCGGTCGAGTAGAGCAGGAGATAAAGAATTATTATTATTATTATTATTATTATTATTATTGGCGCAGTGTACCTCCACATCAGAAAATATTTAATTAGTGAGCAAAAGTTGGAAAATTGCATAAATGATAGTAATGATGCACGCTAGAGGAAGCCACATTGACTCGAGAAAGTTTAGGGATAGGAAAATCAAGTAAATCATAATTTTTTTTGGGGGGGAGGTATTTTTAATTATATACTTTTTTTGGTATTTTTATGTTTTTATAAAACATAAGTACAATGCTATAGCAAAAAGCGGAAAGGAAAGATTTTACAGATTAATATGCTCATTGTCATATGGCGCTAAATTATAGTGCAGTAAAGTTTTAAATTTTCGCATGGAAAGATCCAGGGCAAAAGTTTATTTCTGCGGGCATGATTTAAATTCTTCTTTGTTCTTTAATATGTTCTTTGTTTGAGACTGCGTTTGTTGGATTACAGTTGAAATTCTGGTATCCCACCCGCTTCTACGTCTGTCTATTTAATTTAATAAGAATGCAGTACCTTGCAGAGTGGCCTCCACAAAAGTGTTCTTACTCTTCAAAAGCAGTTATTTCTTACATTGTTGCTCCGTTATCCTGTACTAGCCATGAATCATATCAGAGTATTGGTATGATGCTGCTTTATCAGAAACACCTCGAAGGGGTGTTTAGTGTTTTCCGTAAAGAGTTTCTCTGTCCTGGCTAATTAAAAAGTATAGCCACTTGAAGGAAATATTTGATGCGAGCCTCATGCGCAAACGATTCAGTTAAGTAAATGCGCAGCTAGGTCTTAAACACTCTTTTCTTTATTAAGTAAGTGCAAAGTTTGCACGTGTTTTTAAGAATGAAATAAATATCATAGCAATTTTTTTCTTACTTTCTCATTTGAGATGTAAGATTCTATATTTTATATCATCAGTTTCTGGAGAACTGAATCTTAAACACTTAGCTAATTGTAAGTGTTCCATTTAAAATTTGAAATTTTTCAGCTGTTAAAACTGAAATATGCATGCCAACACCAGATAGCGGCTATTTTTTTTAACCTTTATGTGTTCTTATTTTTTAGTTATTTTCCCCTAAATTTATGAAATATTTAAGATAAACTCTTCGAGGTAATTAGATTCAAAGTTTCAGTCGATCTAAAGTTTTATCGCATTGTTTTTAATATTTAAGTTTCTTCTATTTAAACATGAAAGTGTTGTAATTAGCGTTGATTTTACATGCGTAGAGAAACGTACATTATTGTGCTTGCTTTTCAGAATCTCAACTATTACTGGTTACATGCCTAATGAGGTACAAGGAACCTCTGCTTATCAGTATATATGCAGTTCAGATGTACCAATTGCAATATTTGCGCAGAAAGCGAGTAAGTATATTTATTTCTGAAATAAAATTATAATTTCTAAACATGAAATTAGAAAAGTGTCATTTAATTGTTTGAAAAAGTTTCTGAATCTACTGAAAAATTAGAATATGAGTTTCTTTTCTGACGAAAGGATGGTAAGGGAAAAAATGCGTAATTTATCACTGTAATGGATTTTACTCGTCTTTCAGCTGTAAGAAACTAATGCATTTAGTTTCCTCTGCGATTGAATAGGAAGTAATAATTTTTGTGCCAGCATTTCTGTTTATCCATATTTTTTTCAAATTTTATTTCTTTACTTTGTTTTTAAATATACACGAATTTTTTAAATGTTATGTTTCATTTTGCAGTGTTTACGAGCAGTGACGGAACAGGAATTATAACATACAGGTTGAGAATTCGTGATATGAGGTACGTTTATTTACAAAGCAGTGGCCAGATCGCGTACAAAGATTCCACGAATGAGATTAGTCACTTTGTGTGTTTCAATAAACTTTTAAGGTAAGGACTATTTTGTGTATTTAAGTAACCTTTTTCAGAATTAAGAAATGAATAATAAATTTCACATTATAGTCTTGTAATGCAAATTTAAACTGATTTTTCTACTCTACGCTTAATACAATTATCCAAAATATCCAAAAACTATAACTAGGTCTGTGAGGTTACTAAATGTTTAATTTTTTTTATTATTTCTGGTATTAAAACAGCACTTTTAAAAAACATGACATTTAATAGATATAACTTGAAATAAAGGTAACCAACGGAAGAAATAAATTAGCAGCGATAAATAATATAAGTAAATAAATAAGTAATAATATTTAAAGAAAGCAATAAAATTAATAATATATTATGTTTTACAGCAGTCGTTTTAAGACAATAAATATTTCTCGTTTTAATTTTTGTCTCCTTTACTTCCACTGTTTTGAAGCGTTGTTTTTACGGTGTGAAAGTCACTGAACACTGGTAGTTCGGTCTGGAGTTCCACGTCCCGGCGAACGGGCTGCCTGCATAGGCATTTTCGTGTTTTTCTCCGTGTGTAACGTGATTTCGAGCCAGTTTGGCTGAAAAAGACCTCCACGGGGCATCCCTCCCTTTCCATGTAGTATCTAAGGGCGGAACGCGTAATCAGTATAAATAATAATAGTAATAATAATAATGACTCTTCTATTATGCTGAAAAGCATTCATAGTTAAAAAAATATTAAATTCTTTCCAAACGAGTATGTTCAAAACTTTCTTTATCATTTCTTACGGACCGATTCTAATTTTTGTATGAACAATTATATTTTTAATGTTGTTTCGTTAATAGACATGAACAATCCACCCAGTATGTCTTCATTTAAGTAGTGTATGTGAGCCTACCTTGTGGCATACGGCGCTGTACTTTACAATAACCATAAATGTATAAAAATATAAAGTACACAGCAGTGGTTTCATGTCGAGAGCCGCATATTGTTCCCATGTTGGAAGTGCGAAAGCCCCGATTTGATTTTTCGAATGCCGCAAGTCCATATTTACTATTGAAATAGGCTTCAAATAGAAAGAAACGTCCGGTTCTAAAGAATCTTTGAGAGGCAGTTAACCGTCAAATAAAATGCGTTTATCTCTTTTAACTAATCCGCATTTAACTAAATTTGTGCGAAGTGCCAAAAAAATGATTAAGCGAACTTTTGCTACAACTGCTAAGATGGACATTTCGTAAAGCATCCACAAGCAAATCTAACTTTTAAAAGATTTTTTTCACAAAGTTCGTTGATAGAATCAATCCAGTATTTTTATTTTTATTTTCATTTGTGTATTTATTTTATGTTTTATATAAAGATAATTATTTATTTTATGTTTATGTATTTATTTTATGTTTTATAATATTATTAAGTTTCTTAACTAACAAGAAATGAAATAAAATAATTACATTTGGCATTGATCGATTTAGTTTACCAATAACTTTGTAAAAATAAATGAAATAAATTAGTTACCTTCTTTTGGATATTAAATAGTTGTAGTTTAGCATATTTAATGTATATACATTTTATTTGCATACTCACCTGCGAGAGCCGCACTATGACCGCTTCTAATATACAGCAATGGAAACTGAGGCTTTCGCTCAGTTTAACACTTTGATGGGTCTACCTCTGAAGGAGTTTGAAGCCATTGGTTTTCACAAATAGTTTTCAGTTTTAAGAAATACTTGTTTTATTGTTTGTATAATTCAGGTTTCAAGTATCAGCTAACATTTTAAATTTACCAATTAGTAGTATTGAATGCTTTTTTAATTTACTGCTATAACTATTGATTTAAACATAAATATCATTTATCTGTTCCATTTGTCTTAGAACTGTGTATGCTTTATACGAAGAAACTGCTCGTAAATCTTCTTGAACTCAAGACGCATCACTAAAGGCAGTGCTTTCTTTTCTGTTAATATACACCAAACTACAATAAAATAAGAATAAAATATATGCTCGAAAAATTAATGATATGTAATTAATAAATATTATCAAATCCTGATGAAATGTTACGTAAACGTGAGCTTATAAAGAAAATTTAAAACTTCAAACCGGAAAGCTTCAAAAATCTTTCCAGTTTGAATTGGTAAATTCAAATTGGAAATTTATACCAGGAAATCAAATTTACTACATTTTCTCCCTGCTGTGTAAAAGCGGATTTTTTTAGTTAATTTTATAACTAAGCTTTAGAACAAAGCTTTTTATTTAATTAGAAAAATAATATTTTTTCCTTTTGTAAAATAATCTGTTTTACAAGATATGCTCAATATGTTCCAAGATTTGTTTTTGAAATTTAAAATTATGGAATATAAAAGAAACATGAGTTAATATTAATGAAAATATTTATTTCCGATTTTTAAAAATAACTTATAGTAGCCGAAAAAATTTGTTTGTTTGTTTACCATTACAGTTGGACTGTTGTGTTAAAACTTTTCATTCTGTTTCAGTGATAAAGAAGGTAGTGAAGAACTGAAGAAATTCCAGCAACGATTTGCACCTCAAATTATTGCTGCAAAAATGATGGATGTAAAGAAGAAATCTCACGGTCAAATACCTGAGGTAGAACTAAAAGATGCGTTGTCTATTTTAACTGACTCTTTACCGTCATGCTCCAAATCGTTAAAATTTAACCAAACTGCCAAAGGAGCTACCGCGTTAAATCAACAATCAACAACTTTCACTGACGTATCTGAAAAGCCATCAGGTTCACGGAAAAATTCTTTGGAACCCGAAAAGCGTGCTGAAAATTTGTTGTCAGTGCAGTCCAAGAAAAGGTTATCTGTTGAAAGCGTGGTAACTCAGGAAAAAGCTGTTAAAAGTAGTATACATAAACGAGTTGATTCTTCCACTTCTAGTGTTTATGAATCTTGCCAGAAGAAAACAATTATGTCAACGAATAATAATTCATCACCCATCGTCAATGATGTAAATCTCCAAGAACAGCTAGAGGACCCATATGTACTTAAATCTGAAGGATCAGCGGTGTATATAAATTCTTACGAACCTACCCAAAATGCGATATTAAATAACAGTTTCAGCGATATGTCAGCTTCTGCATCTGTATCTGAATGTTCAACGATGTCCACAACCACATATGAATCTGCTCAAAATACGGTACTGAATCAGACTTATAATGGTATGTCAGCCCAGTTTGTTACCGTGAATCAATGCCCTGAAGGTGAGTTTCATTTTGATAATCTAGCTAATCCGCGTAAGTCTTACTCTGTTCCCAGAAGAAGGCACTCAGATGGGCCACTGGCAGCCGAAACAATGAATTTTGAACTAAACAATGAATGCTTGAGAAATAATGGAGTTTCTCAGTTTGATGATTTTCTCACGCCATCTCGAGATCAAATGACTCAAATGAATTTATCAGAATATGTTCCGAATGTTCAACATGAAAAGATGATTAATTTTTCAAGATCCTACTCCTTACCATATCAAACTGGCAGCAGCGAATCTGTGATGCAGAGCCTCAAGGGGAATACTGAGGATTACGCAAAATGTGATGAAGAAGCTTTTCCGAGCAGCATTGATCATAATACAGCTGCTTTGTTATCTGATGTGCTGCTGACATCTCAAAATGGAATGGTTGCTGAAACATTGACTGATAAAATACCTCAGTATAATTTTGGAGAAAGCTTGCCAAAATTACAGTATCCTAATAACGCTGCGAGCTTAAATAAAATGGCAATTGCCAATAATGGCTGTCTGGAAGCTGCAAATCCGAACAATGATATCACTACACATCATGCAAACTTATATAATGGTGCTAAATATCATGATGCGCTAACATCATCAGATCTTACATTTTATAGCAATGACATGAACGTCGGTATAAATAATGGACTGCATGAGAAAGTTGCAGATTCGTTTAACGATGTTGATTATCAGTGTTTGAATAGTGTAAATAACCTTCATCTTAGTGGAACTAGGATAAGCAACTGTCATGATAATGTAAATAATATAAATTCACATCAAAATGGCTTTAGTGATGGAATCAAACGTGATAGTAGAGTTAATGGATTAAACAAATACGATGGTAGAATAAATGGATTAAACAAATATGATGGCAAAATTAACAGGTTAAACAACCATCCCAGCATAAACAGCTTAAGTAGTCATTATGCAAATGACATTCAGAATCTGAATTACGATGAAATTAATTCGAAATACGTGTCGCAAGTCAGTCATTCGCTGAATGGGAGAACTTTCGCAGAAGGTTATGCAACGGCAACTAAAAGAAAAAAGCCTGATCTTACAACGGATTTCTTTGCCAGCATGGATGATGACAGATCTATTCAAAGATCTGAAGAACTAGAAACATCAGATATATCAAGAAACTTGGATGGTAGCCTCCAGCTATTTTCAGAATATACTGTTGATAAAAAAATGGAGAATACAGACTGGCCTTCTTCTTATGTACCAATACAAACTCATCCAGATGTTACTAATGCAGAGGCTAATATTAATGGAGAACTATTCTATGAACTTGATTTGTTCTTTAAAACCTTAAGCCAGCCTCCGAACGCACAAAGCCACTGTACTGTTAATGATGCATCTAATTTGTGTATCGCGGATTTCGGGTATGTACAGTCTTCATCTCCAGGGGCCAAAAACCATCGGAACACTGTTAGACAACGTACTGATTTTATTTCACCAGTTGGGGAATGGAAGAATGGATTCAAGCAGTGAAAGGTAAATTAATTTTCGGAAATGTTTTACTGAATTTTAGTGTTGCATATGTAAACTGGAAAGATAAAGGATATCTGAAAATGAAGCTATTCAATTTTTGAATAATCGTGCCTTTGCATCGCAGCCGGTTCTAAATTTTTAATCAAGTTAAAAATTTCAAAATTCCCTTTCTTGCAGATCTGAGAGGAAATTAATTCCGAGAATAAAATCCTCAGTTTCCATGTGTCCGAAATAGTGCCAATTTATGATAATTGAGATAATTTGAAATTTATACTGAAGTAGATGAATCCATGAATGAAATAATAAAATAAAAATCTTTAGGTTAGGACTTACGTTATTGTTTCTTAGGTTATTGTACTTACGTTATTGTATCTTTAGGTTTTAGGAGTTACGTTATTCTTTCTGAAGGAAATATTATTTTTAATTGAGATTCTATTTTTTCTACTTTGTCTTGACGCAGAAATTTTTTAAGCAGAAAGCAAGCATATGAAGAACTCTTTCGCAGTCTTTTAAAAATATGTTAGCTGCTAAAATCTGAAAATATTAGATATAGGTTTAATTTCCATTGATCAGTTACCTGTGTCTTGAGTTAATCAGAAATTTCTAGATTGCTACCTTCCATAACTGTATTCGAAACGTAGGTGTGCGCTTTTTGACAATTCTTAGAAGTTAATTGTGACATTTCATAATGAGAAGTTTCTGTTTTGTTTGAACGCTGAGAGTTAGAAATGGAAGTTCAAATGTAGAACGTTTTACGTTTTCGTTATTGTTGTTTTGTTTTTGAAATATGGCTTTTACGAGCTTGAGGTTGTAAAACTGTGAGCTTTCATTACTTGGGATTAGGGTTTGGATTACCATTGTTACTGTCTCTCGCTAGCATATCATTCTGGATGCTGACTCGTTAATATTATTACAAAATCTAGAGTTCATAGAGTAATTAAATTTCACAATGGAACTCTTACGGTTAATAATTGGAAAGTGTCCGTATACCGTAAAGAGTGGTGTTAGAGTCTGTTTAAACGTTAACTCTACTGCTTACTGAAATTTTAGAAAGCTTCGAGTAAATGTCCTTAATTCGTTCCATTGTGATTCGTATTATTTGTAGCTCATTTTTCTTGTATTCAATTCTAACGAGCATATGTTAATTTTAATAATTTTAAAGAATTATTTTTTTCATAATGGAAGTCTTATTTCGAATTTCTAGGCACAAAACTGGAATTTACACCATAGTTTTACACCATTTTTAATTTTTTTAAATCTGAAGTGCTTCTTTCTTAAAATTTTAAAAATTTAAAATCTAAAGTGCTTCTTTCTTAAAATTTTAAATCTAAAAATTTCTACAGACAGCTATTTTTAATACTTGACGTAAATTGTCAAGTGTAATTCGTTTGACAATGCCTTGCCCTTATGAATATGTAATTCAGTGATCTCAACCACTGTGCCGCGGCACTTTTGTATACCGCCAAATTTTAGAAATGTATATAGTAAAAATTATAATGGGTTTAATCCTAGTATACGGTACACATCAGAATTGGCGAAATTTGGTTTTTAAGACATCAATCAGCGCGCCAATTGTGGTATCCAAGCCGATTCTGGTGTCTGGAGGAGAGCGTATTTCGAAGCATTTTCGCGCATGTTTAGTCTGTAATTTAAATTGAGAAGTTCTGATTGGTGCAGATGGGAAACTAGCTTACTTATTAGCCTTTTTTGTTATTTTTAATAACAGAAATTTAAGTATGCAAGGGCCGAAAGAAAATATATTAAACTCAATAGATAAACTGGTGGGATTCCAAAAACAAATAACTTTATGGAGGAATAAAGCTCAGGAAGCCAATTTGGAAACGTTTGAGTCAGTCCCAAAAGATTTTAATAAAATTATTCATAAAGTTGTTATTGACCGTTTGACAACATTACAGGAAAGAATTATTCATTATTTCTCTAAATTAGACATAAAAACACTTGATGGGGTTCGTAATCCATGTGTGATAACGAATACTTCTGTATTTGAATTAACTTTGAATGAAGAGGAAGAACTAATTTCGCTTTCTAATAATCGAAATTTAATTTTAAAATATTCGGAAGAACCAATTAATTGATTTTGGATTAACATTAGAACCCATGACCAAAAAAGCTTTAGAAATATTATTACAGTTTTCTACATTTATTTGTCAGAATCTGGATTTTCAGTATTAACCAACATAAAAATGAATAAACGATCGAGACTATTAAATATAGAAGACGATATGAGAGTAATATTGTCATTTTTACGACCCAATATAAATGAAATTATCAAAAAACATCAAGTTCAAATTTCTCATTCAAAGTATTCTTATTATTGACTTTTAATTAATCCCTTAATAAACGTACTGCTGTTTTTGTAGTACATGTTATTTTATTTTACATTCAAAATTATTATCATAAACTATTTTACACAGTGTATTATCGGTAAGCAAACAACTTTCTTTTTATTTGTGTGCCGCCAAATTCTGAAATCGTTAAAGTGGTGTCGCGACCCCCCCCCCAAAAAAAAATGTTTTAAGAATTTCTGATGTAGTTTTTGAATTCCCTTTTTCCTCCTACCTATAATATTAGTTTAACATTAAGGTTGAAAAGCGTACCTTACCAATGACTGATGGTTGAAGCTTCGCAGAACGATTTGAAGTGCACGAATCTTTCACATTACATGAGTGATTCTCAACCTTTTTGCCCCATACACAACTCTCCCTATGTTAGACGATCATTTTCTTCCTTCCTTCTAAAACTGGAAAAATACATATTCATTTATTTAACTTTATATCATTTACTGTGCTTTATAAATTAAACAAGAAAAAGTTGATAAATACCGAAACTCGAGCAAAAGTAGTTTTTTATATTCATTAAACTAAAATTAAATACTTAACGGGTAATTAAAAGGCTGACCGTATTCCCCCTGAAACATGAATTCCCCCCACGTTTTGAAAACCCCTGCATTATATACATAAACAAATGAATATTTCTCATCATACACAATAATTCCTTTCGAAATTTTTGGTAAACTTGTATATTTCATACTGCTAGGAACCCATTTATGGTGGTACTTTTTAGCGGTTTCTTTGAAATCTAAATGACCGTAGGTAAAGCTTTTATTAATGTTTCATTAGCTGATTAGCTGTTAGCAACATAAGAATGACGTTTTTAAAAACTTTAAACAATTCGAATCTGTTACTTAACAGTTTGAAATCTAGTACTTAACAGTCACTTGTTTGCATGAAATTTACGATTTCGGGTGTTTTCTTATTTATTTCATTAATAAGTAAAAGTTAATTTCTTCTTTGAACATAGGTAGTCAGTACTCTGCATGTAGTGATTTATTTAGTATGAACCGAATTTTCAAATACTAATGTATAATTCTTACTTATTTTGCAGGCATTACATTTTGGGATCAGGCATCGTTATCTAGGCACAGAGTTGCAGAAAAAATGCAGGAAAATGAGTTCATGCAACTTCGAGCATATCTCTTTGTACTTTATGTACGTCTGTAGGAGTCTTTGTAATATACCGAATGAATTCTGCATAAAACTGTGGAAGCAGACTTTTTTGAAATACTTGGTATTCCATAAATGGTGCTAAAGCGTTCGTTGGTATTTCTCATTATTTGCACACTCATAATACCCAGCATAAAAGAAATCATGCATTAAAAGTCATGAGTATGATTTATCATAATAAACTGATTAATCAAAGACCCATTAAAAATAGGCTTTTTTCCTAGGAAAACATTGCCAACTTTAAATTTCATCCGTCTTTTATTCCCTTCAGTGCTTTTATTGTAAATACTTTTTTCATATTTGTATTATTTATTCATATTTGAATTTCCTACTGATTTACTAAATTATATATATTTAACTATGTTGTTAAAAATAATAAATAAACTGTTCCAAGCATAGGCGACGTAGGCGGTCACTGACAGGGTCGATTTTAAAAGGCCACCCATATAGTTGTTTTCACGAGATATAGGAATATGCTGCTAAGTGGAGGGCTGAGAAGAGCTTGGGGTGCGATGTATAAATACTGATAAGTGAGTGCTGACGCTGTTAATTTTTTAAAGAGGCAAATGTTTCGACAGAGAGAAAGATTTGTGTAAGCTGAAATTGGTAAAACTTACTTAAAATCATTTTAAATCATTTGACAGAAAAGGAAGTTGTATAAAAATAACAATGTGATGACGTCATCTACGACAGAATAGTGTTCATTTGTAATGGTTTGCAAATTTTAAAAATATTTTAGCTAATTAAATGGAGATATAGTTTGGTTGGAAATATTAGTATTAGTATGTTTACTTCATACACACCATCAATAGTTCTGATTGGCTAGGACTAGAATCACGGTTTATGAAGTCGCGCATGTTAGAATAGTTAAAATTAAGTTATTGTCATCCCCTTCATAAATCTACCACTGCCTTGGGGTTTGCTGAAAATGTTGGAATCGAGTTTGAATGCATGAAACCCTAAATTCCGTAAAATAAACAGAAAATAAAAACTAAAAACTGAGACACAAAACCTTTCATTGAAAACAATTAAAATGGTGAAAAATAAATTCTTTTCAGACTTTTTGAAGTTAAACATTAATCAAGAGTTTTGAGAACAATTATTATAAGTAATAATTAACTTACATATCATAAAAATCGACTCATAAGGTATCAATCACAATGTAGTACCAAAATGGTATAGTTGAATTTATGTTAAAGTCTCTATGGAAAATTAACTCTCTCATCTTCAAACTAGTTGCATATCTAGATCTAAATGATTTCATTAAATGATGAGTCGAAATTTTATTCCGCACTTGAATAATTATAATACTTTTGGCATTATTCTTATAAAATTCCCTTTTAATTCATCACTAATCTTAATACATAACTATGTATGTACATAATGTTTTCATATATGTACAACATTATGATAAATCATCTCCAGAAAAGGATATTAAGTACAAAAAATAAAATGACTTAGGAATTACCTAGTCTTTTCATGTTTTTAAGTGTCAGAAGTTATTTGATAGTAATTCATTTTTTATTTATTGTAAAGTTTCATTGTTTAAATCAAGCGCTGAAAATAATAAAATCGGATTCATTATTCTGTTGGCCTTAGAATTTTTCTCTTATATTTACATTTGCTATGTGTATCATTTTTTGAGTTGTTTATCAGAGCAGAGAATCACAAACAACATCAAAGTACTTTATTCTATTCTGTTCTTAAAAATGCATAAGTAGTTAATATCATCTGTTGCCAATCTCTCACCTTTTCATTATTAAAAATGCTTTGAATGGTCACGACGCCCTCTGGCGGTGAACTGTGGAAATTGCTAACGATTCCAAGCATCGCAGATCGAGGTATATTATAGCGGCAACTACCTCCCGTAAACAACCGTCTCTTAAAGAGACCAATATTTCTGAGAATAGAATTAAATAATGGTATTTATTACCATTAATATTTATATTCTGTAAAGCAGCCATTTCCACAGTAGACCAAGATCGTCTGCAACCGCGTATGATCTTCTTAAGTAGGTTTAACTTCAGCAGTTTCAATATTACTTTTCGTTTGGCGAAAGCTAAAGTGAAATATAACTACTGTTTATTGAAAAAAGTAAAAGAAATGTTGTGGTACTATGAGTGTGGCCGTTTTAAAATTTTCTTTAGAATGTGATGTTTCTAATGTTCCATTTGAAATATTCATTATTCCTTTAACATAGTAAGAAAATATAGTATCATCTCGTTAAGATGTATGATGTGTGTGAAATAAAAGTGTAGTTAGTAAACCTATTTTTTTGTCAAAATGCTAACGTCATCCTAAAGGTCTTAAAGCAACAATTAGCTTTTTGGAAATCTATTTTACATGAGTATTTTAAAGAACGTTAATCTTCTAAAATGTCTATAATTTCTCATTTACTCTGAAATGCATTATTTTACCTTTTAAAGCTGCCTGTTAAATGTATTATATATTTTAATACAGACTTACCATAAACATCTTGCATCTATTTTATGAAAAATTTACTGTAAAATTCTCTTTAACGTCCTAAGAAAATGCTAAAAATTTGCAGATATATTTTATCAACTTATACTATATTTATCTTATATTTTTCCTTCAGAAGGAAGATAGGGTGCTAAAATGTATTATTAACTATCTACCATGTGCAATTTGTGAGAGTGTGAACAGATGTTTAACATAGTGATTGTTGAATGTAAAGATGTTTTATGTTTAATATAGAAAATATGGTAAGTAGTTGTTAGCATTGTACACATTGAGTAGAACGAGGAACTCTAATAATAATTAATAATAAATTAATACATAATCTTTTTAGTCCTTTAAAATTTAATAGCCTTTTAATACTGTCCGTATTTACTAATTAATAAAAAGAAATTCACTTTTTTTGCTTTTTCCCATTTCAGCGTACTACTTACGCGTTATCATCAGCGATCAGAAGTAATTTTAATAGCAAATATCAGTTATAGAGGAATTTTGAATTTCTAAAATTATTTTGGTATTTTAATTTTTGGCTACCAGAAGTTACGATTAAATTGTTAATAGAATTACATTCAGCATTTATTGAAACTTTATTAAAGCAATGTTTTAAGTAAAACTTGATGTTTTTGAACTCTAAAAATCTATACAGAATTAAAATTTAAATTAAAAATTTGATAGCTTATACTTGAAAAGATAAAAGCAAATGAAAAATGCTATCTAAGACATAATCTATGAAAGGATGGGACATTTTTATAATTAGAAGGTTAGTTAGTTAGTAGTTGAGAAGATTTACCGTCGGTGTTCAGTAACCAGACAAAAATTTTGAGGTGTGAAATTCTATGTGAATCATTTTCCTTTTCTAAATCGGTTAATAGTGAGAAATTTAATTTTTTTAATCCTGTAACTATTTATTTAACTTTAAAAATATATGCTTTTAAATAAACCGCTGAAATAAATTTAGACCATTAAAATTGCAGTTGTAAACGAATGAAAATGCGTCTGAATGCATTTCAGATATTTCTTAGTGTAATATAGAACGTGGATGATATTTTTGATAAAACGATTATTTAGCTGCAGTCGTGGATATGGAAAAGGCAGACCTTGCTATAGGTCTTTTGTCTTTTAAAATTTATTCTCACTATAATATTCATATTTCAGCTTTCAACAGTGTAACTTAACAAAAAGCAAATAAGCATTATGATTTCAGAGAACGAACACAGTATGAAACGTTCAGTAAATAATAAATTAATTTAAGGTTGCAAGTTTTAAGTGACATCGAAGGGAATATTTTTGCATTTATGTAATTTTATAATAAGAGACAAATGAACTAATGAATATTAAAAAATCAATTAATGAGATTTTATGATTTATTATAAAGCTCAATACATTAACTTTCAAAAAGGGGGGGGGACTTAAAATTATAAAACAGTCTTTTAAAGTGTATATAGCAATGAATATTGTGAGCTTCTTATAGTGCTTCGAAATGAATTATCCATAAAGTAGTAAAACAACAATTTTTTCTGTCCGTATGTTCAGTGTGTACATATGAAATCATGAAATGCTTGAATTACATTAGTAGAGAGAGTTCTTTGGCAGCCAATCATTTATTGTGTAATTCATCATTTTATTCTAAATTGAGATGTTAATAATATAGAACTGTGTAATGTTGTGGAGTTTAAAACCTGTTATACAGCATGTATGTTTTAGCATGATTTTTATCTAGTCTTAAAAGTTAAAAAAAATAGGGAAATTTTTATCACTTATACACATTGTTTTTTGCTGAAAAAAAAACAACATTGTTTCTATTATTGTGAGCTGTCTGTGATTTTTATGTACTTTTTATGTTAATGTTTCTTCATTGAAAGAGTTCTTCATATTGAATATGTATAGCATGGCTCTGTTATCAGATACAAATTTGTTTTTCTGAAAATGTGAAAATGGTATATTATTGTATCACTATTGTGCTTATGAAATGTACAGTAGCTATATGAAAATGGATATGGTGTTCAAATATAAATATTATTTGTTTCACTTACTTCTCTGGAGTACAGAAGTACTGATTATACGAGTACAAAAATAATTCTGATCATAACAAACAATATAATAAAGTATATTTTTTAATCGGAATACTAATGAATATGTTGTGAATTATGTATATATTGATATTTATCTTTTGTTGAAAATTGGCTGCTTGTTGTAATGTTATTTTTCGTTTACTGCCATCTTTTACCACCTAAAGGTGCTAAATGATAGTTATAATTTTTAAGGACAATTTTTGATACATAGTACCAAGTGCGTAACTATTTCGTATGTCCATGACAGCTGACCATTCATTTGCCATTGTCTGAAGGTGCATAGAAACTCTGAACCTGAAGCAAAATTAGTAACATTGTTGAGCATTCTAACCTATGAGCCTTTTGTGAAAGCATGTGGCTTAAAAGTTTAAGTAATAACTAGAAGTTGGTAAATATTTGTATTGATGAGCATAAAGAATAATAGTTTACGGTAGTGTCAGTGCAGTATAATTGTGATATCAAAATGTAGTGTATTATAATTATAAATTAGTGAGATCTGTCTTTAAAGAACGAGCTTACCTCTCTTAGAATGCATATTTAGCCAAGGGAAAAAAGCATATATTTTGTAAACTAAATTTTATTCTGAGTAAAACGTTTTGGCAATAATAGTTATGAAAATGATAAATTTGAATAAAATTTTGTCAAAAAATTTGCACATACGAGACATACGCATATAACTAAGCAAGTGCAACTTTGTGTCCTGGACACCAGGTGTTACAAATGTCTCTAGTATTTTTCGTAGTAAAGGGAAAAACTGTATATTTTGCTTGATCGTTTTATCCCCGAAACTTGATGAGAAAAGCACCCTTCTGCGAAAGAAATGTCACTTAGAACCCCACTAGTCCACATAAATGAATCATTCACATATTCATCAAATCTTAGTTTGAGCATACGAAACTAAAATTTTCTTCTTCGTTTGTCAAATCAGATAAAAGCTGTTTTGCATTTACGATTACAAGACCGTTTTCTGATAGGCGAGAACAAGGTAACTAATATTATCATAATCTCTGACTGGATGCGCTGTGCTAAAACTAATTCTGAGGAATTTTTTTTTATTAACTGTCAGCTTAGCCCATATATTTTGCGCTAGACAAATCAGATTACATTTTTTAATATATACAAGGAAGAATTTAAATGAAACGAAAACGTAGTAGCATATTCATCACGTCTGTCAACTTCAGTTCCGAATGATGTGTTAATGAGTTAACCATGTTATCAAAGATGTAGTAATGCATAACTAATTAACCGCTTCCATCCTTGAAGGATTAATTTTGTTTTACGTTACAAATTCTGCATGTTTCGATTTCTTGTCAATAATTTTTCCCATTTTTCGCAAATTATTATTTCCGTAAATGACTAAAAGCAAAAGCTGTGATTTTGTTTCCTTTTAAAAGTGAAGTATAAGGAATGTAAGGAAAAAACCCCGAAATACAGTGTTATACAACACTTGGTTTGTTTTTGTCTAGGAAAATTCTGTTGAAATAGCTCGCTTTGTTTATTAAAATAAATTTTAAATGATCTTATCGTCTGGGTTATAAATAAAAATTAAGGGAATATAATCAACGACTTTCGAATGTTTGGCAATTACAGTAGTCATCTAGATTTCCACAGAGTGCTAAATGTAAGAAGATCCTCTCAGGTTCTTAGTAAAAATGCACCTTTGGACATTCACATGTGAAATAACTTGTAACCTTCTAAAAGTACATAAGGACTCTGAATTCTTTGATTTTAAATATATATATATATATATATGCATACATATATATGTTTCTGAAATGGAGTTTTGGGACTCGTTCTTTATTTAAACCCGCACAAACATTAATATTCTAAAATTAAACACATTTTGTGGGGAAACGTTTGAAATATAGGCTCAGACTTGTACACCGTAAAATACGCACCATACGTAATTTCATATTTAAAATAAGCTAGAGTCAAAAACTATACACTTCAACATGAAGTTGGTTCACGAACATAACCAACGGTACATGTTGAAATATCGCAAATATAGTGCACGGCTGAAGACTACAATTTTTATCTGAGCTAGCAGCACCTAGTAACATGGCCTAGAGAAGCAGAAGAGTCTCTGAATTAAACTCCCAAAACCTTCCTTTTAAACACTAACACTTTCTCCTCATCTACATTTTTATAGGAAAACAGAAACGAGAAGTAATAGGGAAAATAAAAACATGAAATAACTGGTTAGTGAAAAATAGTAGTGAAAACCCTACAATGGCTCCATACTACGATTGGGAATGGTTTCGAACAATTCCTTTAGATAAAAACCATGCTCAGTACCATTGTGTATGCTGTGTCTTGATTCATTAGAAAACGATACAGAGATCCTGTCCTGGAATGGTTTTCACGATGCAATAACAGTCGGCTATGTTATTATAGGGAGTAAGAGGCGACGTATACTCTTTATTGAGCTTGCCATTTATAAACGATTTACTTCAGTACCTTTATTCTACAGAAGGCGACGAAATTAAGCTGTTTGGCTGACGTGTGCTTATAGCTCTACCGTCTTCTTAATACCACCACCTAGTGTTAATGAAGTACTTTTGCTTGTTGACGAACATGTCCTGATCTAAATATGTTGTAGAAACTATAATTATAGGAGCCAGATGGTGCTGTGCGTCTGACTCCTTTTTGAGTTGAATTAATTGCGACTGAGACTGCGAAGAACGGTGAACCTTGAAATGTTAAGTACGAACTCTATATATAACTGTAATTATAAGTGTTTTCTTGTCGTCATGTATTGTCTGTGTCGTCAATAAAATTGGATAAAATATTGGATTGAATTGATCTCGTCTGACAGGTAAGAAGCTTTGATTATTTTATTTGTTTGAATGTTGAAGTAGAATTCTAAAGCGAAAGCGATTTTTAGATGTAAGTTACATCATATATTAACAGTTTCCAGAAATTGTTTTCATGTTACAAAAACGAATTTTCTGGTGATCAGTAGCTGTTGGATCAGCCTTATTTTTGTTGATTGCCTTCTATCTTAATTAATCATTTAAACGATTGCGAAAAATCATTACTTTACTAACAAAACTGAAGATTAACTGAAATGTCACTTTACATTTGCTTAGTAAA
Source organism: Stegodyphus mimosarum (assembly GCA_000611955.2). Classification (NCBI taxonomy): domain Eukaryota; kingdom Metazoa; phylum Arthropoda; class Arachnida; order Araneae; family Eresidae; genus Stegodyphus; species Stegodyphus mimosarum. The sequence goes on along the minus strand of KK118160.1, from coordinate 307,062 downwards.
CTACAGGTATGTGAATTCTGTTTTGCTTGTCGTTGGAAATTACATATATCTTTTTTCAGTTTGCAGGCATTTCTACTTTAAATTTCGTGATATTCTAGAAAATATGCTTATTACATTGATTGTATACTCAAATGAAAGTATTTGCTAACTGGCACAGAAAAAAAGTACTGAAAAAAAGCGTAATGCTGAAATATGCACGATACTTTTAAGTCAATCGTCTCGAATTCAAATTACATGCCGGCTGAATTCACGATATGAAAGCAGCTGAAGAGCTGGAAATTTTTTTTAACCAAATGAAAAGCGTTAACCTAAATTTTAAATTTCACGTGATAAGTATTTATCAAAACATACACAATCAATAAAAGAAAAATATTCGAATTTATATCGGTTATCTATCTGAAATTTGAATGTTGGTATCTGCAAAAAAGGTTTCATAGGTTGCATTTTGTAATTCAAAGGTATTGACAATTAAATATTCTTTCATTTATTTCGTATAATTAATTCTAAATGATTAAAAGTGGTTAAATTTATTGGATAATGTCGAATTAACCACTAAATAACTTACTTAAAATTTTATCTAAAATTTCGAAAATTTTCCAAATTGGACAAAATATAAGAATAAATGGTAACATATTCTCTTTCTGTTATTTATAATTTTTTTCCGATACGTACAGAAAAGATGTGATGTACATGGTTCTACGTAAATAATAATGAACTTCTTTACTTCTTCCTACAACTTGACATCTGATGGTGTGGCGTTTCGATTCAGGTAAAGTTGTTCTTAGCGTTGAAGGGAAATTCAAGAAACTCTCTTCATCACGGGTTGTAAGTGTCCATACAAACTGTTCATAAATATACTCCCAGCCAAAACGATTACTCATACTATAAAAATTCAAACTAAAAAAATTTTTTTTTTGAAATCTACGAATAAAAGTCAATGGAAACTTTACACATCTTTGAATAAAGTTTATATCGCTCTTTATTTGTAAATAACGTCTCAAATTCGTTCGTTTTTAATGCTAATGCAGATAATGCAAAATATGACTCCAAACCATTAAAATCTTTAAAACTTTCTTCAAATTCTTGACTTATTAATGTTGTTTTTCTTGCATATTCTTGAAATTTTTCATGTAAATTAAGAGTGTAGGTTTTACGATATAGGAAATACGTGAAATGACAAAATTTGTGTTTTCCCTAATTTCAGTAACTGTTAAAGCTTTATTACGAGCACATATGTCAGTGGTAAGTTAATTCTTTCTCTGTAACACTATATTTAGAATATTTAATGGCAGTGGAGTTAATAATAAATGCTAAATATATTGTCTATGTATTCATTATCGATGGTTCGTAATGCTCGTTGATGATTTTATTTTTATTTATTTATTTTGTATGCACCTCTGTGTCATACGAACTTTGATGATTTTATTTATTGAATCAAAGAAAAACATGTGAGTATAGCTTCTGAACCTAACCATTTCAACTTGGTTACATTAAATCATTTCTTCGTACTCGCTTTTCAGTTTCATCAAACAATGCAACAAATTCTCGATGACTCAGAGCTTGTCTACGGATAAGATTTACCGTTTTAATTATTGTATTCGTAACATTATCCATCTGCTGATATTTCACACAAAGTGGTACTTGATGAATAATGCAATACTGCAAAACATGTTCTTGAAATTTTCTTATTTCTCCGTGCAATGAAACCTTGGTTCAAAAACTTATTTCGTTCCTGAAGATATCCGAAATATTCGCAAATCGAAATAATTTTTCCCACACGAATTTATATGAAATGAATTAATCCTGTTCCCAGATTCCAAATGACTCCTTAGTAAAGAATGTATGTTCGTAATCCAAAAAACCAGCAGAACTCATCAAATATAACTTACGCACAATATTAACAGGAACACGTGAATTAAATTTTGCCATATCACTACAATGGAAATTTGACGGCGTAAGTAGGCAACAGTGAAGAAGCCAAAGGGGCAAAAGCGTTACTGTTTGAAAAGGAAATCATATGCCACAGAAACGTCTGGCAGCAGCTGTCTTTTTCAATTTTCTTTTTTTTTTTTCTCTTAAGGTAGTTCGCTTCTACTTCAGAATTGGTGAGCATTTGTCCCATTAAAAAATTGCTCTTTGTAATTTGTCTCTGCATGTGTGAATGTTTCTAAACTTGTCATTGCAAATATTTATGAGACGGCTTTCTACTCCTTTATCATGGTGATTATATTCTATGAATCATTTTACTTTACCCTATTTAGCAGAAATTCCGCGGTTCAGGTAACTAGGAACATCTTCCTTTGCGTCTTCTTCTTCTCAAGACCTTTCCAGTACTGCATTTTAGAGTATCATTATCATGCCGGCTTTTTTGTTCGCATCTGGAGACGCTTGTCTCTTAACTTTAATTTGCAATTTTTTACCAAATTTAGCAAACTATCACTTGCAAACTAAACCATTTTATCTCACTTTATTTATTTAATTTTTATTTTATAAAAAATATATTGTGTGCCTGTTTTATCTTTTATGAGACCTGTTTCCAAAGAAGCTATTTCTATTTTCATAAGAACTAATTCCTCAAATAGTTACTGATTTCATCAGTAACACCTCATTCGGAAATGGCAACTTCTGCTATATCTGTGATGTCAGCACTCTAATCAACTGCTATTGAGAAGCTACAAAACTTGTTCTTCTTTCTTTTGACTGGCATCATAAATCAATAGCGGTTTCGTAACTAAACGAAAACTAATATTTGTAAATAATTGTTGTTTGCCAGAGGAAAGAAGTTCAGTAAACTTAATCAAACAATCTTTAAATAATTCTCTGTCAGTATATGGTTTTTATCGTTTTGTAATGATGTGTGCGAGAGTAAAACTTTACTTCCCTAGATATGTTTGCTTTAGTTTAAAGAAACATGTTGGGTGATTCTGTCAGTCTTTGTGAGTCAGATTTCAGAAGCTGTAGCTTTTCTTCACTCATTTTCCCTTCCAACATTTCAAATTTTTCTTAGTTGTGATGTAGACTGTATTTTTTAGGAATTGATGTTCCTTTATTACAAACAAAGTATAGGGTTTTATCACGGACACCTGTACAAGATTACATAATTTCCCATTCGTCTTAAAAAACACTTTTTTTTCGTTCACCATTTTTAACCCTTTGTTAAAGAAATTACGACACAGCCTTCAAACTGATGCATGATTTTTAAAAGATAGGTGCATAATGCAGATTAACAAAAGACACAAATAAACAGATTTTATACAGCTGCACGTTAGATTTTCTCCATCGGTACTACAATGCGAACTGTACAACCAGGTAACCGACTAGTGATTGACTCACAAAAAATATATATCTGAAGTAACAACTCGATAGAAAAAAAGGAACCACCAGAATACTGAAATGTTCTCAACTGACGGCTGGCGGACTAAATTTACTGATTGTACCAATGTAGAAATTTCTCCCACCAGACTTCTATCACATGGTCTGGCATAAAAGCATATTGTGACAAAATCACGTTGTTCTCATTATATTACTTTTTCCTTCAATAGCAGTCCCGCTATAAATATCTCTATTCATCTAAAGGGTTCAGTCGAAAGCTCTGTACCTCAAAAGGGTATATGCACCTTCTTTAAAAGCAACACATAATTGAAATGCATTTGTACGAGCCATCGGTTTGAAAACACTCCTTTAAACTATTCTTGGATCAAAACTCGGGGAAGTATAATAAGCACCACGATATTTTAATGCATACCGTATTTATATTACTGGAATGCCGTAAGTGTGTAAAGACTCAAAGAAACTGAGGTACTGCTAAGAGCAAAGGATAGCAAGAAAAAACTCAGTGTAAGATAAAACCTAATGCGAAAAGAAAGAGAAATCCTTAAAATGCTTTCAGATCCCTTCCTTATCGTAGTGGCTTGACCGCACTAAACGTTCTTCTATCTATAGACTGGGTATGTGTAATTGTTAGAAATTAAAATCCCCGTTCTCAGAATGTACCTTCTTTATCTGTGCGCCAGGTTTTATGTTTTAAATATTATTTCACGATTATCCATTTTAATCCTTGTTTGGAATATACTGTGTGTCTTTTTAATTAAAAAATCTGATGTATACACCACATGACCGGAATATTAAATTATACGAATTATTTCTTTTAATTTCATTTAAATTTATTGTATTGAATTAAATTTACTTCGTCGATAGGACATAAACCACAGTAGAATAAATGCACTCTTGAAAATTCACTATATATGTTTACCATAGCAACACTCTGGCACTACGTTCGGTTAACAGCGTTACATCTCATTCATTTTATCACTCAGAATGCACAAAAAGTTATACCATCTGAAGAATTATCTAATCTTTGCCACATGTTATATTCAAATACTATAATAAATCTGAAACGATGTATAAAAGAAATTAAACGCACACACAAAAAAAAAACAGTTTTTCACAGACTATTCAGTATTTCTGATCTAATTTAGCTCTCACTTCGTGACTACGCAAAAATATATAAAACTCAAAATATCTATATTAAAAATTACGATGTAAATCTTGAACACTTATTTCCTCGAATAAATTCCAGAATGGATTAAGCATGACTTAATTCGCAATAATAAAAGAAGGCGTTATGTTTGTTGCTGTGAAGCTTAGTTTCTCTAGATTGGCAACAAATGCACTATTCTTCTAAATTTCAAATGTAAACAAATGTGACTGCTACATGGTAAGATAATTAGGCTTAGCTGCACTTAAACAACTATTAAATTGTTCATAATTCTACAAATATTGCATGCAAATTTACTAAAGGCATAAAAACCTTAACCGGAAGATAAGAACAACAATTCAATAATTTTTTAAAGCAAAAAATGCACAATTTACCAACATATAAGAATAAAAAAACTGAGCTCACTGAGCCGAGTAACAGAGTAAATATATATATAATAAATGTATACACTTTTGGTGCGGCCGATTGCAACCAAAATAGGAGTTGCACATATTAGCAGTCCGATATATAAAATTTTAACGTTCTGAGGCTACTGTTTTTGAGTTATGTGAGATCCGTACTTCGCACAGACGCCACGAAAAAAATCTTCAGAATCCATTTTAAATTACTTCTATAATTTTTTCGGGGAAAACAGTCCTTTATTCTGTCTTTACGTACAGATGTCGGGCAAAACCATCGTTAAATTGCATTCGATAATGGATATTTTCGTTTGAATATGATGCCCGAAATTTTTCGCGGTTGTTACAATACTTCTTTTTTACTTCATACAAGGAAGTAAAAACGCACTTCGGTACTTACAAAAATGAAACATAAGAAGAAACTTTAAAAAACAGGAAAAAGATTAAAGAACAAGGCATGTGTGTCTTAAAACATTCTAGATACGAAATCTTGCCTGCCATAGATATTTAACCATCTTCTTGTGTTGTTGTTGCTTGTCCTCGAAAGATATGACATATGTCAGATTAGTTCTAGAAGGTTGTTGACCGTCAAAAAATTAATAACAGTGAGGGGATTGGATGTTAAGTCCTGCCTAGAAAGTCCTATGCAACCCAGTATGTGATTCGGTGAAGCTGGATGGTTACAGTATTTTTTACTAGGGGGGTAGATTTTTCTGCCACTATCAAAGGAAAGAAATTTAAGGTGGCCACTTGTTAGTTTAGTCAGAGCAGTCTGGGAGCCACGGTTAGATTTGAATTCCAGTAGGGAACCAGCGGATGTTCGTGTGTACCATTGGTGCGTAGGTGGATTACGCCATATTAGTTTAGATCTGTCATTTGAGTAAAGTTTTTGGTAAGTAAGTGAGGAGCTAGTGACCGTTTCATTTTCACTACCCTCTTTTGTCAGTTTATCAGCGACCTCATTTCCACTAATATTAACATGTGATGGGATCCACTGGAGGTCCTGGGTCTGAGAGATCTTCCTCAGCTTGAGCAAAATAGATATGCTGGTTTCATCGCATACGAACGACCAGCCACCAAGATGTTGTAGGCACTGCGGCTGTTCGATAAAATCCATAGTTCCCCAAAATCGCAATCATAAGCCAGGATGGCATCAAGCCCCACATTAATCGCAATTAACTCTCTCCTAAATACAGAGCAAGTGTCAGGGTTGCGTTGCTTTATTGTAGTTTCGAAGTGAGGGGTCTTAATAAAGATATCGCTGCCAGTACGATCTTCTGTACGACTATCATCAGTATAGATCTGCACTTGCATCTTTAGGAATGCAATTAATAATTTCCAGAGCCAATTGCCTAAGAAGGTCTTCATGGTGAGTTTGCTGGTTTGCAGTGGATTTCAGATCAAAGTAGAAGAAAACTCTTAGTAGTCCCACTGAGGGATCAATAAAAGATCTTAGAGAAAGAGGTGCAACCTCCCGAAAGATCAGATTCTGAGTTTCTGCCAAGCTAAAAGGGCTGTATTTCTTGAGTCTTTGATTGTTGTGCCACTTATGGAGATACAACGAATTACGAAGTTGGGAGCCATAGCTGTATATTTTATTGAAATACTTAGTAGATTGGCTCTTCTTCTAATATGTAGTGGCTGTAAGTTGGTCTCGAACAAGGCTATACCAGAAATGCAGCTACTTCTGAGTCCAAGAATAGTTCGAGCGGCACCAGTTGTACACGTTCTAATTTCTGAAGATTGGTTTCAGACGCGCAGGAATAAATTGGATAGCCATATTATAGAGTAGGTCTTATTAGCGCAATATAAGTGGTTCTAAGAGTGTTTGCATCAGCTCCGTAGTCTGTGCCAGCTAGATATTTAAGAACAATCTTCTTAGTTTATATAATTGTGCCTTGTTCAGTTACTCCACCAATCCATCTGGATTTCGTACTCGTTTCCTTAGAGTTCTGTTTCCAGTATACCAGTGATAAATCTAATCCCGTTCTTTGATTAATGACGTATGAACTGCCTGGCTATTAGGGCATTTTCGTACTCTTCCTTGTATGTAACCTAAGTGTGGTTTAATGGACCTAAGGGAACCCTTAGGTCTTTCATGAAGGTATCTCTCCCTTTTTGGCAGTTAATCGTCAAATAAGGTACCTTAAGTAATTAATCAACCAACCTTTACTGTCTAACGTATGTATATGTGTATTTCCACCATTCTTTTTATTTTTTGCAATAAAAAAATATTCCTTTTATTTTTGATGAAAAATACTCGCAATTTTAATGCCAGAAATCTCACAGGTGATTTTTATTTAGTTCCGTATAAAAATTTTATTAGTTTAAACAGCTACATCATTTCAGTTTTTAAATTTAGTTAAAGTAATTTTGGTCAATTTGAAATAAAATTTTTCTTGAAACAAGAAAAGAAGTATTTTCATTGTATATTCTACCAGATTAATAGTTTTTTAATGTATGATCTGCAGTTTTCCCTTTCTTCTGCTAATAAACACCTACTAAGCTTACAAAAGACAAGCTGGTCATTAGGCTATTTTGAAGCAGAAGGGTACATAAAAATTGTGCAATGTCCTCGCCGGGACCTCTCCAATACGGCCGAGTGAACTAGCGTTACGCCACGAAGGCATGCAGAAGGACAGGGAAACATTGTTTATACGTTTCACATTTATGCATAGCTTCATTTTTGTCACAATTCATTTCTATTAATGGTGCCAGAAAATTACTTCATTTGTACGACGTTTAGCTTCAATTATGCGTCCCTCTCACTTTACATCCACATTTCTTTTGTCATCGACTTTTTACATTGAATTCCTTTTCAAAAAAGGAACGTGAATATCCCAACAAACTGTAGATAAGACGTTTGTGATATGTCGAGCTGCATTCTTTTTAAGACCTTAAATTTAAGAAAACCTCAGTGAAGCTTAGGTTTTCAGCGGTTTATGTCGATAAAAATTTGACTACAGTGCAACGTATTAATTCTCAGCAGTTGTCGTTTCATGGAAAGCCATGTTGCCAGATTTTTCGCACGATTTTTCACTTGGACAAATGTATGTCAAAAAAACTTTATGTCTGTGTGATTTTGCGAATTTTCTGCTACTCTGTCATTTCTTTGTGCTTTTTTCCGCTATTTTAAAATTTTTCTGTCACTATTACAAAAGGCGAATGTGTATGACGCAATAATGGTTTTACTCGAAACATTGTGAACGGTGAAGATTTTGATTATTTTCATGAGTTGATTTGTTTTGTTAACTTTACTGTTCAGTGTTGCGCAAAGTTTGAGTTATATTTTAATTGATCTTCATTTACTATTTACTTTCGTTTAATGTTTGTTTAATATTGTCACCAAGTCTCGAAATGTATATAAAATTTTAAAGTTGGATTCGTTCTCTAATTTTTAATTTTCCCATTCTTATTGCGATCGCTTATTCGATTCATTAGGGAATCGGGGTCTTAGTAGAATATCATAATGTGTAAATGTTAATATAGTGTATCTACAGAAATTAATTTGTAACAAAACGTGTTAATTTATTAAGCTTAAATAAAAGTTTTATAAATTAAATAAAAGTTATGAAGCTGCAATCCCGCGATTGTATACCATGTGTACTCAATATTCAGCACTAGTCGCTGGTGTAATACCCACGTTTGAGTAATGGCTAAAAAAATAAAAACAGACAAGGAAATATCTTATTGCAGGTAATGTACATTGAGGGCATATACTATTGATTTAACGAAGCACAATACTTCTTTAAAGAAGAAACAAAATTTTATATTAGATTTGAAAATGTCTTAGAGAGTATTCAGCTACAATATACAGGGTCATTATGATTGAAGTTACCTTATTTAGACCCACGTAAAGCCATTCGGATAGACATTGTTTCGTTTAAACTTAATACGTACGTTATATAACCATGGAGAAAACATAAATCTGCAATAAAAAATAATAGTTCAAATTTCGACCGCCAAGTCCAAAGGTGCGTATGAAGAACAAAAAAACACAGAATTAGAAACCAAACATCATTTAATCACAGCATTTGTTCAATGTTCTTTCCATTTGCATCATTCACACGTTCAGAATGTCTTATAGCGTATTCAACAGTAGCTTGAAGGGTTTCTCGATCAGTTGCAGCAATGTGATGTATTATGCTTGCTTTTAAGTCAGACATAGTGCGCATGCTTCCTTCATAGACATGATCTTTCAGAAATTCCTTTAATAAAAAGTCAAGTCTGGAGAACGAGGAGGCCAGGTAGTAGGAAAACTTTTCGAAACTACACGTTCATCTCCAAACTGGGAATGAAGTAGTGCCTTCACTGATTCGGTAATATGAAGGTATACACCATCTAACATGAAGACAGTTGTCTTTAAACATTCACTTTCTTGTACGACTGGAGTGACTTGCGCCTAAAGAAGTGTTCTCAATTACAGGCTCCCTTCATGGAACACTTCTGAGGTCCTTGAGGAGTGTTCTCTTCAAAGAAAAAGGAACAAAGAATGAAATCAGCAGAAAAACCACACCATTCAGTAATGTAATCAGGATGTAGAGATTCTTCATGCACAACATTAGGCCTTGTACTACCCCATATGCGTCAGTTTTGAGTATTAACTGCTTTGTTTAGGCTAAAGATTCATCAGAACCACAGAATGTTCCAAGTTAACGCATTGTCAACGACTATTGTGGTCAAAAGGGCTGGCGAATTTGTTCGGATCAGCAGGATGGAGCTTTTGCAGAGCTTGGTGTTTGTATGATACCACTTTACAATGGATTGTAGAACCTTTCACAGTGTGGGCCAAGCAAGAGAGAAATTCATGTGACTCCCCACGATTACTTGTTCAAGAATATGGGGAACTGAATGCTCTTTCGACCACGGTAAGAGTGACGTCTTTCACAGTTTCATTTGAAATCCATTTCTGTCTACCTCTCAGCGAACACAACTCCCCAGTCTCCAAATTTAGTAATCAACTTTTTCACACCCTGTGTCGACATAAGCCCTTGCTTTTGAGGCATTAATATTTTCTCAGTGTAGCTGAAAAATTACTGATAGAACAGCTTTATCAGTAAAACTTGATCTTTCTTCTCTAAAGATATGGTGAAGAATAATTTTGCGCATTCACTACTGGCATTTTAAAACACTTCAGATTTGTATAATATCTTTTCTACATAGCATGAAAAGCGCCATCTGTCAGTCAAAATTTGAAGTATTAATTTATTCTTTTCCCGATAGTCCATATAATGTATATACTAAATTTCAACAAATTGGTCTACCAAACTGGACTCTACGTAGATCTAACTGGGGTAACTGTAATTAGAACCCTTCTGTACTTTATTTCAAAAAACTGCATTATGAATTTTAAAATGAATTATTTTTCGGGTAATTGATATTTACAGTCTAAACAAAACCGAATCAAAATTCTGGAAGCTAAGACATAAATATTTCTTTATAACTGAAATAACTATTTCCTTCTAAAAATAAAATACTATTTAACTGAATAAAGGAAAATAAACCGCAAATTCAAAAGAATTAATATCGCATTTATTAACAATCTAAGCATGAGAAAGCAGCTAACAAAGGGATATGATGGAATTAATTAAAAAACTGTAATTAATTAAAGGAAGACTTAGAAATTCAAACAATGGAAAATTAGCAATTTGGTTTTACATCAAAATTCATACTCGTAATAAAGCGACAAAAATCGAATTACACAATTACAGTCCTAACTTACGGACCTGTGAAAACTGAATTTTTGATGACGTCAGAAGTCATGTGAGGCCCGTAATAATGATGTCACACAAAAGTTACGTGATGTTTATTGTCACATACTACTTTTTGCTGCTTTTCGAATTTTACCAACACGGATAGCAGTTGATGGTCTTTCATTTGGACAATTTATATAAATATCAGAGCAGAAACTGGCAGTTTACTGCAGCAGAGCACAAGTTAATAGCTGAAATAACTCAAGGAGAACGCAGACATTCGTCGAATTCTCTTTAAAATACGAGAAACATCGTATGTTACCAATATCCCTCACATAGTAAGTAAACTCTAAAATGCAATTCAGCTGTTTACAGCGCAGTTTCTCAGAGCTAATAAAAAACTAAATAAAAACTATACAAAACATTTATAACAAGACACAGAAACAACAGTATTTCTGTAGCAATCTTGCTTTTAAGCAAGAAGAAAGTAGATGAGGACTTTGGCGAACGCCGTTTCCTCCAGTCCGTAAGGCTTGGAAAGTTCCAGACAGAACTTCCAGGCATTCACTACCGTGACGTGGCTCCCAACAACAGTATTGTTGGCGCTTTTCTTAGCGCGATTCAGTTCCATTCGATGTTTTGTCTTTTTGCCAGTTACTTTGAGTCCGTATGGATGTTATGCTCGAGGTTGCGTGGTTCCCTAAATCTTATCGAATGGGGTATTAGATTCAAGAAATATTTGTCAAATCAAATACTAAATTGATAATAGAATTAAATAATTAAACCTCGTTTGAATCTTGTGAAATCTACAGCCCATTTAGAATATATAATTTCTAAAATTTTGACTTCGTTTCATTCGTCAAGAAACATTTTGTCAGAGTCTCACGGAAGAATTCCCAGTTGGATATGGAAATCACAGCTTCGAATAGACGTTGTGGTAATATTATAAGACCCAGTTTACCAAGCTTTCGAAATTTGTTTCTGAAGATTGGTAAACTGGAAAAATGAATAAATTTGATATTGGTAATAAAACTGAAAATCTAAATCGCCTGGAAAACAACCTGGGTGAGTTAAGAAATCAGTATTACAAAGCATTAAAAGATGAAGTCGTTGAAGGGTGTGAAAGCGCTTTTGACGAACTGTGAAAAGCTGCAAATGTAAAAGGTAAGATTGAATTATTACTTTTTTTGGGGGGAGGAATCGAAGCAAGTTGGAACATCAGAGCAAGTTCAAGAAAAAGAAATCTGAAAGCTTTCAGATTTCACATTATGGTCAAAGGGGAGTTTTTTTAACGTTTAGTAGATTACCTTTATTTATTAAATATCATGTTCTTCGCATCTAAACCATAAAATTCAGTTCAAGAGCAATATCGCAAAATAGTTTTAAATTAAGCATATTTTTAGAATTTCCGATACACAGTCTCACGCGCTGGAGATAATATTTTTTTACAATGTTGCCATTGCTCGCTTTGAAATCGTTGAGTTTCTTAATGAATAATTCGTTAAAGTATTATAAATAGGAAATCGATAATAAAACAAATTCTAAATTTCAAATTTGGTCTTCCAGATGCCCATATTCGCAGCAGGATTACGTCATTCAAAATTGGATGGCTCTAAGTACCGTCGTTTTATCACAGTGCGAGAAACATGAACAAATTCTTCATTATTTAATTTCTTCAGTGATTTGACGCAAAATTTCAAAACGAAAACAATAACCCTTCAGGGACAAAACCCCTTTGGACTTAAAAAAAAAGGTTTTTCACTGACGATTCAGTATTTCTCATTCAATTAATTCAGTTTTCACTTCGCAACAAGGGAAAAATACATAAATGTTACCTTTATTTATTAACTATCATGTTCTTCGCACTTAAACCATAAAACTCAGCTCAAGAGCAATATCGCGAAATAATTTTAAAATGAGCATATCTTTAGAATTTCCGATACACAGTTCCCCACGCTGGAGATAAAAATGTTTTTTCTGTACAACTTTGCCATTGCTCGCTTTGAAATCCTTGAGTTTGTTAATCAAAAATTCGTTAAAATTTTACTAATATGAAATCGATAATAAAACAGTTTTCAAATTTGGGCTTCCAGATGCCCATATTCGCCTGCAGGATTACGTCATTCAAAATTCGATGCCTCTAGGTACCGTCATTTTATCACAATGTGAGACACATGCATATATTTATGCACATTCTATATTATTTAACTTATTTAAATATAATGCAGGGCTGCAATATTTGGTAGCTTCCAGAAATAATTTTACCTAATTTTTATGGTAATTATGAAAATTGGAACAATTTTAAAATTCATTAGTATAATTACTTCTAACGAGTGTTTATCGGATAGCCAGAAAATGTTTTATTTAAAGTCAGCTTTAGTTGGAAATAGATGAGACATTTGAGTCTTTATTTACTGCCCTTAAAAACAAATCTGAAAATAAAAGTTTAATTGTAAATAGTCATATGGATTCTGTACTGTGTTTAAATAATATCACATTTGAGTCGGCTTGAAAAGCTATAAATACTTGTGGACTCCATTTTAAGAAATGTTAGAGCTTTAAAGGAAAGTAGTAGTGAATACGGAAATGCTAAATTTTAATGAAAATTTGTTAATAAATAGTACGTTGCAAAAAATTGGATAAATTACCTCGTAAAGAATGCGAAATGGTTTTGCCAGTTTGGAATAAAGTTATTTCGTTTCTTCAGAAAAGATGTCAAATTCTGGAAAATTCACAAAAAAGTAGGTGTCATAATGCCAAAACAAAAAACTTTCTTTTGGATTTAAGAAGTGCAATTTGTAATTTCTGTTAAAAATCATCTCATCCGTTGTATAACTGTGATGTTTTTTGAAAATGAACCCTATTCAAAGATCTGAATTTTTTAAAAAGTAAAAGGACATTGCATTAATTGCTCATAGCAACTGTATCAGTTAATCAACTTCATAATAAAATATGCATGCAAATTATGTAAGTCCCATAACTATCTTTTGCACAGAACACAGCATTCAATTTCGGGGCCTAATGGCGCCGTATTTGGTGTATCTGAGGCTAATACAAACAAGGTGAGGTGGTATCGGAAGTACTTGCACAGTAATTGTAAACAAATTAATAATAAAAGGGCGGATGCAGTTTCACAATCGGTCTCATCTCGCTTTTCAATAAAAAAGTGGTTTTTGCCTCGACGATGATATACTTAAAGCATAAATATGGATATTTAATTAAAGCTGGAGCAATGCTTGATTCCAGGAGCCAAATATCAGCGATAATCCATGAATCTCTCTAATAGCAGTCTTGATTTGAGGCAGAGAATGGTGAATATCGAGGTTTCGGGTTTAGCCGGTAAATTTATTTACGAAAAGAAAGAAAAAACTGCATTAATTTCGAATGCGGAAAGAACATGTTCTGTATCGCTAGACCTTTAGGATTTTTACCTGAAATCACTGATTTAATGCTAGCTGCTCATATAGATATTTCAAACTTGCGCATTCCTAAAAATATTGTTTTAGCAGACTCTTAATTTCTACAAGCCTGGTCGGATGGATGTATTGGTTGGAACTGAATCATTTTTTTGTATTATAAGGCTGGCACAATTGATGTTAATAATTCATTGATAATGACAGAAACGGTATTTGGTTATATAATTGGCGGAGAGGTGAAGGGTGCACAAGAAGTTACACTATTGTGGTTTCATCTCACAATTAGAAGAATTGAAAACATATGTTAAACTGTTTTGGAGTTTAGAAAATACTGAGGCTACAAAATAGTGTTTTGGAGTTTAGAAAATACCGAGGCATCTTTAAGGAAGATGGTATACGCCTAGTTTAGCAGACGAAGAAATTGAATGTGAATCTTTTGTAAAATATATCATCGTAGGGATGGAATCAATTGAAAATATACCGTGAATTTGCCATTACGGGAAATTTTGCAGTTGGTTGAATCTAAAACTTTGGCTAAAACGCGATTAGAAAGGTTATGGAAGAGACTGGATCAAAATCCATAATTTAAAACACTTTGTACTGATTTTATGAATGAATAAAAAGATTTAGGCCATATGCAAGAAATTGAATTTACGGGTAATTTAAATTACTATACAATGTCTCAAAATGGAATACTAAGATAGAATAGCACCACAGCAAAGTTATGTATTGTCTTTGCACAGAACACAGCAACGCCTTCGTCCAATGGACTTTCGTTCCATAACTCGTTACTCAAAGGTCCTGTTGTTCAGTGAGACTTATTTTCTATTCCTAAGCATAAAATAGTCTTTGTTGCTGATATATAAAAAATATATGGGTAAATTTGGATAAATCCAGAGCAAAGAAATGTACAATGTGTATTATGGAAGGGTTATTCTAAGGAAGGTACTAAATTGTTTCAGTTGATGACAATTACTTATGGCCCTGCATGCGCCCCATTCTTGACTACCAGAATATGAACCAATTAGCGCTTGATGAAAAAAAGCATTATCCGTTGCCAGAAGTTGCCACATTTTCTGATTTTTGTAATGACGACATATTAACAGGTACAGAAGATGTGGCTACGGAACTTGAATTGCAACAACAATTAACAAGCATGTTAAATAATGGAGGCATCACACTTCACAAATGGTCTTCAAACGAAAAGCATTTGTTGGATCCTTCCCATTCATAAGGAATATGACTTTGTTGAAACTCGCAATATCACGGTAAAAACTCTTGGACTGAGAAGGGAAACAAGAGAAGAAAACTTTTCCTTTAATGCGTCCTGTAGTTCGGAACTTGGAACAAAATGCGCACTGTTATCCGAAATTGCTCAGAATTTTTGACCGTTTGAGTCTTTTAGACCCAGTTATCACGCACGCTAAAACATTTATGCAAAAATTATGGCAGAAGGAAACTGACTGGAATGAGGAACTGCCAGATCAAGAAAAAGAAACAAATGCGATATTTTTCGTAAAAATTTGTTGGAACTTAAGAAAATTAAAACATCACGCTCTGTATCAATAGATTGCATCACTGTAATTGAACTTTATGGTTTTCCAGATGCTGTAAAGGAAGCATATGGGGCATAGTTTATTTTCTTGAAAGGGAGAAATTAAGATGCGTCTTCTTTGCTGTAAATTAAGAACCGATCTTGTGAAGGGAATGACTATTCCACATTTAGAATTGTGCGATATTGTGTTATTAGCAAAATTGGTAAAAAGGGTGAAAGATGCTTTAAGGCTTAATATTGATAAAGTGTTTCTTTACACAGACTCGACAACTATTTTGGCTTGGGTCGCGAAACCAACATCTCAATTAAAATTATTTGTAAAGAATCGTGTTAATATAATTCAAGAGCTTACAGAAATTGTAAGATGGGAGACATATCATTTCAAATTAAAATCCTTCCGATATGCTCTCGAGGGGTGTGGACGCAAATAAGATTGAAAGTTGTCAGTTATGGTGGGTTGGCTCATCATTTTTGCACAAGGAAGCAGAAATCAAACCCTGTAAACCAGCATTTGTAGAGAATACTGAACTTTATTTGCGAGAACTGAACGACGTGCTTAATCAATTTAGTGCATTTGTGCAGTGATTAAATAGTCGTGATATTATCAATAACTGTTCATCCTTCATCGGACTTCAAAGAGTGATTATCTGGTGTTTACGCTTCATTGAAAATGCAAGTAGCGAAATTATTGGCTATCAATCAAGTGATAAACTCTCTTGCGCCTTAATGTGTATTACAAGAAGCATTTAAGCAACAGACTTTCCTGAGAAAATTTTCAGTTATTAAATCCGCTCAGAGCTTTCAATATTGAGTAAGGCTTCGACCACAGCTTGGATTTTTAGTAACTTGGGATTTTGAGTAATGTCCGAGCCTAGGTATTGCTGGATGGTTCCTGTGGCATTTTCATGTACACTGCGAAAAAAGAGGGGGGGGAGGACAGTTCTGTCGTTCTTACTGGGCTGATTGACGAAATTCCAATTGCGTTTTCCATCTCTCAAACGTGCAACTTAAGATATGTATTAGATTTATATATACTATTGTTCTAATATAGGTATTTTGAAACAAAATCGAACTTTTTCAGAAATGATATGCTGAAATGTTTACATATTACGATTCAAATTATGCCAAACTGCCAAGTTTTGTAAAATTCGCACGAGTAGTTTTTGAAAAATTTGATCTCAAACTTTCAGCTCCTCAATGTTAATTGAATTATATATATATATTTATTAAAATCTCTTTTCTTATTACACTTACTTGATTGCTTCTTTCACAGTTCGAAATTTAGGTTCACTCCAAATAAAATTCACCCATCTTTTATTATTTATTTTTAAAATTTGTATTTTAAAATAATTTTTATAAATTTTTGGAAAAAATTTTTGAATTGTAACCTATACAATTTTTATCATTACCTTAAAGTAGATGTATGTCTAATTACACCTGCAAAAAATTAGAGCTTTTTATTCGAAGTTTTCGAAGATATGCGTGAATATATATGTTGGCGCGTTTTGAAATTTGGCATATTTATTGAAAGTGATAATAACATATAATGTGGTTTACGCACTTTGCTAAAATTATTTGAAAGTAGAACAATGTGACTTTTTTTCCGCTCATGCACAATGTGAAAAGGTAGGAACGGTGTGACTTTTTTTCCGCCCTCTGCATCTCATGGTGCATCTGATTGCAAAACTTCCAGTTCTATTTCTTCTGCACCCCATCATTTACACCCATACTAAAATCGGGTAATTATGAGGAAATCTTCCACCAACTTATAAATTCCAATCACCTATACATAACCCTTTTTAGTTTTTAAAAAATAATAATTCATTTTTTTATTATTTTGATATGTTTGTGTTTACACAATTATCTTTCCAGGAAAGAAATTCAGAAATAAACGTCGGAGTTTTTAAATTGAATGTCCTCTCAATGGAAAACATTTTCGAGATATTATTGTTTTCAATTTTGATAAAATCACATCTGCGATTAAAAAAAAAAGGTTATTGTCAGTCGATGATAGATAAGATCTTCTTTTATCTTTAATATTATAAAAGTGCATTGCTCAATACAAAGTAAATTAATGATATAAAAAATCACTTTATCTAGCCTTCCTAACAGTATTTCGCCCCAACAGTAAAGCATAAGCGCCGTAAATCAAACTGGGTTCTAAGCATCTGTATGAGGCAATCTGCAGTATTTCAGATTTCCGTTTATTGCCTTCTGAATCCAAAATAACCAACAGTAGCGAAGAAATTTTGTACCACTATATACAGATATATATGCCTCTGTGTGTGTGTACCTCTCTTTCTAGATATATATGTGTGTGTGTATATAGAGAGAGTTCTTATATCTTATATATGTAAGATATAAGAAAATACGCTAGCTGCTTTAAAAAAAATATTTGGAGATCTCAAAATTAATATGTCAGATTTAGTGCTCTCCCCCTAAATTCATATGATCTCCCAAATTCGAGATTTTTCTATGCTATGTAACGCTGCTTGAAAAGGGGTATCCGAAACTAATATTAACCAATCATATCTTGTCTCTAGAATCGCACCGACTCTGGTATAAATGCCCTGTCGAGCTAATTTCGTCATTCTTATTTTACTAGCTTAATGTCTCCTGGCTTTGCTTCTCAGTCGAAAATGCCTGAGTCTTAATTTTAAGAATCAATGTATATAGCAATTTATCATATTTCGTTATAACTGAATCATAGAAATGTACCGGATTTCATTATAATTGGATAAATATCTACTGTGATGATTTTATATGCGCGGAAATAAAGCCTGAAAATTCTTCACGTTCATGTTCTGTTATGTTCATCTGTATGCCGTCACCCTCAGCCACGACAACTGCAAACTAATTCCTCTTCTATGTTGCCGGAATTATTACATTATAATTAAAGTCGACAGGATTACTATTTAAAGCGGTGATGCTTCTTTCCAATGGATGTGTACAGGCTGTTTTTAAGTGATTAGTGGCGTTGTGCGAATGTTTACCCAACTGGATATCAACAAATTTCAGTGACTGGACTGCGAAAAGAAAAAAATAGAAAAGATTATTAATGAGCGCGTGAACATCATAGAACGTTTCATGGTTTCTTTGTGAGGAAAACTTCGAGGATTTTTTGGCTCCGATCTACTGCGAGGATTGCTTCTGTTTCAACGCCGTGTGTAGTGTTTAAAAAGTGCTGTGGTTTTTGTCGGCTACACGATGAAAACATTTCAGAGTTTACAGTCAAAAAACTATCTTTCAGTGTGCCGTCATTTGCCGTAAAATATTCAAATATGGCAATGTGAAATTTCAATGTGTGATTAATGTGATTCAATATTCAAGAATGGCGCTTCAAAAATTTTTTTTGAAAGTGATTGGTAAGAATTTGTTCAGTTATTTAAAATTCTTCAGAAAAAGTATTATTGAATGGTATGAAAACCCGCTCGCAGACTGCAATGGCAAAGGAACAAAAAACTGAATCTGCTGCAATGAGTATGGATAAATTCCAGTGTGGCATTTTCGATGGTTAAGGATATTCCTATTAATAATTTTTTTATTTGAGAAAGTGCCAAAGCAAAAATTTGCTGATACAGATAAGCCTTTATTATTTTCAGAATGTGTACGAGTGAAGCTCTGATATATTTTCTCAGAGAGTGTGTTGAATTAGACTGGAAAGTTTTAAAAGATAAATTTCTTAGGTATTTAGCCCATGCGGAAATTGTTAATTTTAATGATTTTGTAAATATTACTTATTCCATGTTAATTTTAATGATTTTGTAAATATTACTTATTCCAAATTCAATGACAATGAAAAATATTTTAGAGAGAAACTGAAATATGCTGCGAGTGTAAAACTAAATCATACGGTCTTAATTGACGCACTGAATCAGGGTTTCCCTGAGCAGCAAAGCTTCTCTGTACACTGTTCAAAAGGTAAATATAATTCAAGATTGGATAACTTTGGCTAGAAAAATTTTTCTTTGTTCCACTTGTTCTACCTCAGATTTACTAGGAGAAATACAAACAACACAAAAATTTTCAACTCCTAAACAAAATGTACCATCAAATATTTTTCAACCAAGGTTTTCAACCAAGGCTCAACCGAGAAAAAGGTTTCCAAAACCATTTTTCAATCCTAAATATAATAATCAGGTCTGAAGAAATTTCCACCCCCAGCAAATAATTTCCCCATGTAGATTATTTCCTTCTACAAGTTATTACAATCAAAATTCTCAACAAACTGAACCAAAAATGAAATGATTATATTTAAAAATAAGTGTTCAAATTAATCAAAAAGAAGTCCCGGGGATTATAGACACTGGGACCCAGGTAAACTTAATTTCTGAAATGTTTTAAATTTTATTGATGCAAAACTGGAACTTCTTAAAACTCATCCTGACACAAGTTTGATGCCAGTAGCAGGAAGTCCTGTTGTGACTAAAATAACTAAATTGTTATGTAAAATTGGCAGAGTAACTAAATCTATAGTATTTTACGTTGTAAATTCTGATTTATTTATTATTATCATCACCTTGTGTTTCTTTATTTAAATTACAATAAAATTTTAATAATTATGAAGTGTATCATGATTATGAAATGTATATCTTCAGTGATAAGTAAAGGTATTCCATTAAATGAACATTTTCAGAATAATTTTGTATGTAAAAATAGTGTAAATAGTAACAATTTCTATAATTATTCTGAAAATAATGAATTTGATAATGATCAATTGCAAAATTTTAAAGTAACTATAATCATATATTTGCTAAAAACAAGTATGATGTGGGTTGTATTAATATGGAACCTCCGGGAGTAACTTCAGAATTACCTATTGCTTCCCGACCATACAGAGCATCCCATAAGGATAACAGTGAAATTAAAAAGCAAATAGATGAACTGTTAAATGCTGGTATCATAAAACCTTCTTATAGTCCTTATGCTGCACCTGTAATTTTAGCTTATAAGAGAGATAAACAATCAAAATCTAGATTATGGTATTGATTATCGGAAACTTAACCAAATTAAAAAACTGATTCCGAGCCCATACCTAGAATTGAATTGATGTTGTACTAGATCAGTTAACAAATGCAATTTTTTTTCACATTGAACATAGCATCAGGTTATTGGCATATAAAATTAAATGAAAAAGGGTACTGAAAAATTGGTATTTACTACAAATTTTGGTCTGTATGAATTTAATAGATTACCTTTTAGTTGGAAAAATTCCCCAGCTGTTCTTCAAAGAGCTCTTCGACAAATTTTAAACAGGTATCAAATTCAGGTTGCTTAAATAATTATTTTGATGTCATTGTAGTATTTTTGATATTTAAGAAGTTTGATGAACATCTTAAATATCTTAAAATAATATTTGTAATATGTGAATAAGAGACTATAAAGTTGAAACAATCTAAGTATAATTTTTCTAAAGAAAAAATGGTGAAAGTTTACAATTGGGTGCCCCTTGTTTTTTGGCAATTCTTTTTTGACGCTAAGATCGGCGACAGGAAGGCACAATTTCAAAATGGCCGCTACACAAAACCAAAATAAGAAGTCAAAGAATTTCACAAACTCCGTGTCCATGTACACATCGACCTATTTTCACTTAAAAAAAATCGGAGAATTGCACAAACTAGTCATTGCACATTGTCTTGACTTTGTCCATGTGCACATCGATTTATTTTCACTTAAAAAAATCAAGAAGCTAAAACCAAGTTAAAACTCTCATGGTAACCAAAAATGGGGTTTCATCGCCAAAATTGAACAAAATTTTTCGCCAATCGAAAGGGCACCCAATTCTACACTAGAGCCGAAAAAATAAATTTTCTGGGATATGAGGTTCAAGCAGTAAAGTATCAACCTAGTTATACAAATATTGAAGTTATAAAAAAATTACAACAACCCCCTAAAAACGTTGAAGAATTACAAAAACTTTTAGGAAGCATTTATGTAGCTCTTTTAACATATTTTTTTTAAAAAGATACTCCGTATAAATGGACTAATGAATGTCATGTACCTTTTCAAAATTTAAAAGAAGCATTAATCTCGAGGCCCATTCTAACTTTGTTTAATCCAAAATATCCCTGTTATGTATTTATTGATGCATCTAAAGAAGCTGTTGGTGCAGTTTTAAAACAAGAATACCCAGATGGCAGCCTACATCCAATTGATTTCCATTCTAGAAAATTAAGGTCTTATGAAAAAAATTGTGCAATAACTGAATTAGAATGTTTAGCTATTGATGCTATAGATAATTTTTTTTATTCACATGGTAACCATTTTACTGCACGTACTGATCATGCTGCTCTAGTTTGGCTTAAAAGTATTAAACATTCTAGAGGTAGATTATTTAGGTCATAGGTTCCCAACCTTTTTCGAACTGGTGCCCCCTTTTCTAGTGAATATTTCAATACCGCCCCCCTACAGAAATAAGAGCGTACATAATGCATGGTAAAAACAAGAATTAAAAAAAAAAAATTACTAATAGATAGAATGTTGTTGGAATTGAAACGCTACTGAATTTCTTCGTTATTTAAAAAGAAAAATAAAAGTTTTAGCTTACCTGTTATAAGGACAGGCAGGGGTTTTGATGATACGAAATAATCCATAATAAACTATTGCTTTCTAAATAAATAAATTGACAGTTTCAGAGAACACTCAAAAGGCATACTTAATTATTATTAAAAAGTATTTTTATTAAAATTTAAAGGCATCGAATTTCTAACTTAACTAATGAGAAGGCTGAATTTGATGCATTTTAAGAAGCTTGTTAATATCAGGCTCGATTTTACTTAAAAACAATCGTAAATCGCCGCGTTCAGTAACATGGAGCCGATTTCTCTTTTTCGTTACCAATGTTGCTACAGCACTAAATCCACGTTCTGCTAAATATGAAGATGGGAATGCTAGCAGAAATCGTTGCACAATCGACCATAATCTTGGATACAATTGCGAAATCGACTTCTGCAGCCAAAATTCTTGGTAGCCATTCTTGAATTTAATTTTTAATTCCTCATTTGTCGTCAGTTCTATCAGTTCTTCTTCTAACTGAGATGGTCCTGCTGTGTTGACATTGGAAAAAGGATCCAAAACCCAGTCTGGTATGTCCATGTTTAAAATGTCCTCGAATCGTTCCTTGAAGTCATTGTAGAGGTTTTCCAAGTGCTGACAGTAAACAAGCAAGTCGTCGTGCTTGAATGATACTGCTGATAAACATGGGAAGGTATGGAATTCACGTCTGCCTATATTTCTTTTATATAATAGCAGTTTAGACACGAAAGCAGCAATGCTATTTTTAGTCTTAATCAAGTTTAAGTCTTCTCCTTGAAGTTGGAGATTGACATCATTAAACAATTTATAGAGGTCTGCTAAGTACGCAATATCGTTTTTTGATGCGATGAGGTTGTCGCGCAATTCCGTGTCTTTGTTTCCTAGGAACTCTATCACAGATTCAAACAGATTGTAAAATCGAGTCAAACAAGTACCTTTTGAAAGCCAGCGCACCTCTGTGTGAAGCAGCAATCGGTTGAAATCTTCATCATTTGCAATGCAAAGCTGACTAAATAATCTGTCATTCAACGAGTTACTTCTGATTTTATTAACTGCTCTTATAACATATTGCAGTGATGTATGGAGACGTTCGCTCAAATTTTTCGCAACCAAATGCTGTCGATGAATTACGCAATGCACAGCAAGCACGTCCGGAACTTTATTTTTTAAGCATGCTATGAAGCCTTTGTGACGCCCTGTCATAGCCGGTGCGCCATCCGTAGCAACCGACAAAATATTATTAAAAGGAATTTCCTTTTCGTCAAAAAACTTTTGCAGTGTATCAAATATGGTTTCTCCTTTTGTATCTGTTTCCAAATTGGTAGCAAACAACATTTCTTGACATATTTTTTCATCTTTGATAAACCTCACGTACGACAATAACAATGCTTCATTGGTTGGTAAAGTGGACTCATCCAGCTGAATTGAAAATTGACAAGTCTGCAGATAATTGCACAACGATTCTTCAATGTTTTCAGCCATCTCATCAATTCGTCTTTGCACAGAATTATTGCTCAAAGGAATTTTTCGGATAATATCTGTAGCTGGTTTATGGAGCACGGTGGTTATTACTTCTTTAACTGCTGGTAAAATTAAATCTTCCCCAATAGTATGTGGCTTGCCTGTTTTAGCAATCAACAATGAGATATTGTACGAAGCTCGAAGTCCGTCATCGTCTTGTTTAGAAGCTGATGAAAATAATTTTGATATAGTTGGCTGATTTTCAATCTTCTTTTTTATCTCTAGAAAATAGGTCATATCTCTGTCTTTCTTATCCGGATGCATTTTATTAAGATGATCTTGAAGCCTAGAAGGTTTCATCGCTTCATTCGAAAATGTTTTTTGACAAATAAGGCACAATGGAGATGATGGATTTGAGGGATTTTCGATAAATCCGTATTTTATATAATCCGCACTGTACTGCCGCCTCTTCTTTTTTGCTTCCGACATGGGTTTTTCTTTACTTATACTTGATCCAAGTTAAGGGAGCTGCAAGGGATACTGCCGGTTTAAATAATATAAGTTGAAGTAGCAAAATATTAAGGCAACGCCGTTTTCATCGTACGCAGTACATGCTGCGATGAACGATAGATAGTGTGAGCCTGAGTCTGTAGCATTCTGCGGGGCTGTTCTATTTTTAGCTACCTACAATTTTTGATCGGGTAAACCACTGGCGACGATTTGTCTACTCCGCCGCCGCTTATTTCGGCGCTCTAATTTTTTCCCGCGTCCAACGTCGCCTACGCACTTTTACAGACTCTCTTAGAATACAGTTTAGTTGGAGATCTCGCTATCGTTGCCGCTTGTAAGTGGCATTTTTTAGTCCCAGTGACATTTTTTGTAAATGTTACGGCCAAAGCCCGAAATCGGCCAATTCGCATTTTGGCCAACGTTGCTGTAAACTTACCGGCGAATGTCCAATCTTTTTGTTGATTTCTGGCTTTGACCGGCCAATTTGGAAAAAAAGAAATCACGGGCAGATGGTTTTACACACTGTTAAAAATGAAGTATTTAAAAATGAGTACTTCTGTGAGTTCAACGAGTAGAAACTATTCAGTGAACGCATATGCTGTAACAATGCGATAGTGTGAAGATTAGATTTGCGCCCTTCAAAATGACAAATTATATCTTAAGCAAATGCGTTGCGTATCGAGTATGAATACAGAGGCAAATTGAGTACTCAATTTGTCAACTACCTTTAAGGGTGATCCTTGGTCTTTTTCTGCTCCATAGACTCAATCTACCATTATCGCATCAGGCTTTGGCCAAGAATTCCCAGCCACTTCGCGAAATGGCCGGCCAAAGTATAAAATACAATATTAATTGCAAGTATTTCGGACTTTGGCCAAACCTTCTGGCCAAAACGCGAACTGGCCGAACTTCGGGCTTTGGACGTAACATAAATATGTACATAAGGACAATAAAGATATATTTTTGCACTGAAGGCTTTTCCTTCTGATATTGCTCCTTTCACTAAAATGGTGACCCTTTCAACAAAAGTCGACAGTTTTCTGCGACTTTTTGGAGTGCATCTAGCCAAATTGGCAAGACAGGTTGCTAGTTTTAGCACATGCAGCCCCAGAATCGTACATACTAGAGAGGTATGTCTTTCTCTGAACAGTGAAGTCTCATATCGAAATATGTGAATTTTCGCACACGTGATAGAAATGAATTATCAGCGTGATTTTAAAGTCTTTTTTAGACTATATTTCGCTAATCTTCCAACGCCCCTCTGTGCCATATCAACGCCCCCTAATTTTCTCTGGGTTTTTTACCGCCCCCCTGAAAGCCTGAAACGCCCACAAGGGGGCGTTATCGCCCACGTTGGGAACCTATGATTTACTCCTGGTAGAGCGGTGTTTTGGTACACCTGGGTACCTGGGCCAGAGGCCCTACCCCTTGTAGAATAAATTAGACTTTTCGATTCACGTTTAAAGATAACCTGTAAGATGTCTAATTAGATGATTTAGGTGGTTTAAAATTGTCTATGTATGTCTTTGATATTAAGTATAAAAAAGGGTGCACTAATGTCAAAGCTGGTATGCAAACTAGAAATCCTATCTGTCAACATTTAAGTTTGCAAGTTAATTTATTATCATTAGAAAAAATGAAAGAACATCAAAATTTAGATAATTTATGAAGAAGAGATAGATATTTTTTGAATTTACACATCATTCATTTTTTAGATGAATGATGTAAATGAATATCACTTAACTATTAAAAAACAAGGACTATATAAAATTGTAATCCCAATAGCTCTTCGTACTAAATTACTTGAAAGAGCACGTCTAAAATTTGACCATATTGGTGTGTCCTCAATGCTAAATTTATTATCTCCTCAATACTATTGACCAGGAATCAAGATGTTAGAAATTATTGAAAGCATTGTGAACTATGTCACCTTAATAACAAAAGTAAACAAAAGAAATTTGGTCTTATGAAAGTTTTACCATCTGTTTGTGAACCTTTTGAAATATTATCTATTGATACTGTTGGTGGTTTAAACTTTTATAGTTCTACTAAAAAGTATATTCACATTACTATTGAATATGCAATTAGATATATTTGGACTTTTGCTTCTAAAAGTTTTATTACTAATATATATTGTTTAAGACACATTTTTTAAATTCAAGTACCAAAGAAAATTTTAAGTGATAGAAATGCTGCTTTTACCTCTTAAAAATTTAAGCAGTTCTTGAGGAATCATAATATAAAACAATCATTAACTACTGCAAATAGACCCCAAACTAACGGTGAAGTTGAACGCGTTAATCAAACAATTATAAATAAGCTGAAATGTAAATTAAATTCTTATCAAGGTAATATAACTTGGACAAAATTATTACCCCAGGTAATTGAAGAATATAATAACACTTCTCATTCTGTAACAAAATATCCACCATCATATTTAATGTATGGAAAATTAAATTATGATTGATTCTCTACTTCAAAGCAGGAAGTATATCTACCATTTGAAGAAGCTAGAAAAATTGTTCAAAGAAGGCCTGATGATTATCATAACGTAAACAAAGAGCGATATGATACTCGTTATAAACCTAGTAATTTTAAAAGAGGTGATTTAGTAATGTACGAAGAATTTCAATACCCTAATACATGTAAACTCTCTCCTCCTTTTTCAGGTCCTTACACAATTTTAAAACAATATTCTGAAGTTACTTTTGAAACAGATAAACCTAATTCTCTAAACCTAAAAGAAATCAGAAATTGTTCAGTCTACAAGACTCAGATCTTTTAATACAGCTAGTGAATTTAAATTAACTGTTAGAAATAGTAGAATTCCTATCTCTGTCAAAAATTAATTTATTTTTAAGTTTCCAAAATTCTACATTAAAACTTTTCCCTTTTTTCCCTTTTATGACATTTAATATCTAATTTAAACTCTAACCCTTAACTATGACCAATTATTTTTCCCGATTTTCACCTTTTCCAGTCTGGCTCCGCCCTGCCTTTCCTTCTCCCCAGAGTTTTCCTTTCAAAATTTGTTATATGGATTCCCCATAGCCCAGAAGATGAGAAGAGGAAAAACTCTACCACCACATTTTGAAAATCTGGATTTAATACCAGATTTCCATTCAAAGACGAATGTTTTTATTCTTTTTTTTTCCGACACTAGGTTTCACACTATGTGTATTACTCCTTCTCTTTAGGGAGGATACAAGAAGTGGTAGCACACGCCCGCTGTCCCCCTAGATATACTCCTAACATCCTAAATTTTTTTTTTTTTTTTTTTTTTTTTTGGTTAGGAGATTCAGCTATGGCCATGAGACTGACTTCTATTTTTCTATTCTCTTTACCAGTCATGATTCTCTGACTATAGTTTAACACAAAAGTGCTACCACACACACACACACACACACACACACACAAACACACAAATTTTAAAACAAAATTTTTCTTTCTTCTTATTGTAGGGTAAACTTTAATTACATTTTTGCAAAATTTAAAAAGACTGTAACTTCATTGTACAAAATATTTGTCTTCAATTTCATTGTTTACTTTTTATAATGTGTTATTATTAAGTATTGTGAAATATTTTTAGAAACAAAAAACTTTAACAATTGTACACTGCGCAAAAAGAAAAGGGGTGGGACAGTTCTATACCTCCCGTTCTACTGGGCCGATTGCGAAATTCAACGTGCATTTTTCCTGTCTCGAAAGCGCGACTGCAAAAAATTAGTGTTTTTTATTCAAAATTTCCTAAGATAAACGTGAATTTATATATTGGCGCATATTGAAATTTGGCATATTTGTTGAAAGCGGTAATAACATCAAGTGTGGTTTAGGCACTTTGTTAAAATTATTTGAAAATAGGAACGGTGCCACTTTTTTTCTGCTCATGCACAATGTAAAAAGGTAGGAATGATGTGACTTTTTTCCCTCTCCTGCACAATCTAAGGTAAAAGAAAATAGGTTGCCATATATTAAGAAGTTCGCCAAGTAAATTATTCTTGGTGCAAACTTGGAAAAATGCGCCAAGATAATTTTTTGAATTTCTTCGTAAATTTCGCACTAAATTTTACAAAATTTAATATTTGGGCATAATTTGCGTTGCAGAATCGATACATGAAAAAATTAGTGTGTTATTTCAGAGCAAGTCCGATTTTGTGTCAAAATAGCTATGTTAGAATAATGCTCGTAAATCGTGCTTTCGAGACATGAAAAACGCAATTTGAATTTCATCAATTGGCCCAGCAAAACGGGAGACATAGAACAGTCTTTTTTTTCCGTAGTGTAGAGTGCCAAAAACCAGTTACTTTTTTAAGGAACAACGGTTTTTCCATATATTTACTTGAGCATCCCCAACCGCCAGCAATTTAGTATGCTGATTTCGTTGGAGAGCACATGCCAAATGAGTCGTCAGAGTGTTAGTGTATTATTTAGAGTGTTAGTGTTCATATTATTATGTTTTTATATTGAATTTTTGTTGTATTAAGTATGTGTATCTACAATAAGAAGATTTTATTTAATTAATTGTAGAATTGAATATTATATTTCACTGTATATAAAAGTTCATTTCATTGAATATGAGTTTAATTCAACATGAAAATTATATTTTACTGAATGTGAAAGTTATATTTTACTCAATATGAAAGTATATGAAAGATCACAATTCGATATATCCTATAATGGAAATGTATTCATCAACAAAAATTTGACAGATTTTAGTGAACATTTACTTTGGAAGACTTTTAGTGAACTTAAACATTTACCTGGTGAAATTATTTTAGTTAACAGATTTTACAAATGTTTCATTGAACATTCAAAAAGACATTGGACATTTTTTCAAAAACGACTAAAGGATTTCTGAAACTATATTTGTCTTAATTTATTAGTTAGTTTATTTAGAAATTATATTATTATTGCAATAATTGTAAATTGTTTACATTTTACATACACTGGTGTGCAAAAATTAAGGACGAAGTCGAAAAATTAGCATATCAGCTGAACGAAGAGGCAGAGCGGACAGAAAGACCAACCAGGAGATTAAGTAAGGTGATGTACGGTAGCACATGCGCATATATGCAGGTAGACGTAATGGGGGAGCGTCTGAGTAGTATAAAGCATGTTGTCGGTGTAAGATCGAATATCAAGTATTTCTGGCAAAGAGATTGCACGCCGTATAGCAGTTAAAATCACACCGAGTTGCTGCCTCAGCGAGAAATGGCGAATAATCAATCTGTTAGACGATATCTGGATGCTTTTACCCGAGGTCGAATCATTGGGAAGTTGGAGGAAGGCCGCAGTGTAACAAGTGTGGCTGCAGATTTCGGAATTGCTCACAGCATCGTTTCACGACTTTGGAGACAATTTCAAACTACAGGAACAGCTATCCGGGGGTTTAGTAGTGGTCGCCCACGAGGAACCACACACGCAGATGACCGGTATATTGCCTTACAGGCCAAAAGAAACAGACGGCAGACAGCGGGAGAAATCGCTAGACACACGACACAGGCGACTGGACGACCGATATCGCGTTTTACCGTGGCCAGAAGACTGCACGGTGGTGGTCTGTTTGCACGACGCCTTGTACGGTGTGTACCTCTAACGCCTGCCCATCGGAGAAGGCGTTCTCTGTGGTGCCGGGAACACCGGAATTGGAGAGACAATGAATGGGGACGAGTACTCTTTACAGATGAGAGCAGATTTAGTCTGAGTTGCGATTCTAGACACATACACATCTGGACAGAGCGGGGAACACGCAATAACCCCTTCAACATCATCAAAAGGGACTGTTTTGGAGGTCGCGGAGTTCTCGTTCGAGCAGACATAATGCTTGGTAGCCGGACCGACCTTCATATCTCCCAAGGAGGTTCGTCACCTGGGACTGCTATTGTAACGAGGTTCTTCTTCCTTACATGCGTCTTTTCACAAGGGCTATGGGTCCTCAGTTCCTCTTCATGGACGACAACGCTCCACCTCATCGCACAGTTACTGTCGAAGAGCTGTTGGAGAGTGAAGATATTGAACACATGGATTGGTCGGCAAGGTCTCTGGATCTAAATCCCGTCAAGCATGTACGGAACTTACTAGGGAGACCCGTGGCAGCACGTAACTTATCGCCAGTAACGATTCCGAAACTGCGATTGGTGCTACAAGAGGAACGAGCAGCAGTGTCTCAACAGCTCATTAACAACCACATATACAGCATGCACAAATGATGTGAAACCTGCCTAGCAGTCAGGGGAGATCATATCCCCTATTAAAGACCGGATGTTTCTTGCTGGACACCCATCACAGGGATGTTTCGGCCTTCAGTCGCATTGCGCTCTATGCAACTTTTTCAATAAAGCTTCTTTTTATCCCTCTGATTTCTCTTTTAGTAAGTGTTGCTTACATTACTCATGTCCTTACGTATTGGGGATCTTACAGTATTAAATGTGTTGATTTGGAAAGCTTTTGTACAAAGTTATATTGAAAAACCGTCTCGTCCTTAATTTTTGCACACCAGTGTAGTTTATGTATGAGAAAGGTTATGAATAATGACGGGACGTAGGCAAACCTAACGATTATGTCCTTGACACTTCTTCATCCCTTTCCTCATATACTAAACTCTCCCTTTTTTGCCACCCTGCTCTCCCGACCTTTCTTTTGAAGGGGGCAGGGGAATATGTGAGATCCAAGAAAATACGATAGGTGCTTTAAAAAAAATAATTGGCGATCTCAAAATGAACGTTCTGGATTTGGTGTTCTTCCCCTAAATTCATCTGGTCTCCCAAATTCGAGATTTTTCTATATTATGTAATGCTGCTTGAAAAAAAAAGCAACCAAAGCTAATATTAACCAATTCATTAGAATCGCACCTACTCTGGTATAAATGCCGTGGTGAGTTAATTACGTCATTCTTATTCAGCTAGCTTCTACCTTATATTCTCGCTTTTCTTCCTCGTCTAAAATGCCAAGTCTTAATTTTTAAGAATCAATGTACATAGCAATTTATCATATTTCGTTATGATTGAATCACAGAAATGTACCGGATTTCATTATGATTGGATAAATATTAGAATGATTTTTAATTCGAGTTTCACTTTTTCTTTGACAGTAAAATTTAGTTTTGTGTGCTGGTAATAGTACAAATTATTTTTACTTAGAAGAGTAGCAGAATATTTGTATTTTTTTTATCCTTTTAATTTTATTTGCATATTTTTTAGTTTTTTAAATATTTTATGAGTGATTTAAGTTTTAAATAAATATTTAAAAAATTTGTATGCACCTGTTTTGAGTCTAAGTCTAAAGTTTTTAGTTTGCTTCTTTAAAATATTTTGTTTTTTAAATTCCACTTCTTCTGGATATTAAAGTTTGTCCCAGCTTCGCTTCTTGTTTTGCTTCGAATAGTCCAGTTTTAATTTCGTTAAACACACGTAACCGTTTTGGACATTTCCCGGCCGTTTTGTTATTTTGATAAAAAATTACTACTTTACCCCGTTTTGGGAAAATAAGAAAAAGGATAACATACTTTACTTGGGAATTATAAATTATTCCTCAAAATTTGTAATCATATATCAATAGTATGAATATAAGGATTTTCCGATTATTCGATTCGTATTGATATTGGCAGTATTCAAAGAACTATAACAATTGTGAGGCAGCTGAACGACTCTGGAATCATTAGAACATTCCTGTATCTAATAAATGAGTACAGAATTTTTTTGAGATGAGGTTTAGGTTTATTTAGTTATGGCAAAGCACTCAAGGACTATCGATCTGTTTTTGATATGAGAGAAAGCCTTGCAAATTTTTAAGATTTTCTGCAGTGTTGGAATAATTTCAACAGTGAAACAGTCATAATACAATTGTTGCGTAATATAGGTCACATCTAAAGCTTATGTTATCTTTCTTTACCATGATCAACTCTCGTCTCTTTAGTGCCTTTTCAGGTGTTCCAATTTTTTATGCTACAAAAATATAGTCAGCTTGGTTTTAACAAAAAATAAACCATTTATATATTTTATACACGTTTTAAAGCGTCTGAAGTTACAGGTCTAATAATGTTCTGTTGTAAAGTAACTAAATTTGCAAAGAAACTTCTAATTCTTGTCACATGCACAAAATAATTTTATTTTATCTTACAGTAAACGGGAATTATAAATTTATTTTATCTTCTTCTCGACAGATGGCGCCACGTCTCTGAACATGATTTATCTGCTTTACTATTAGCTTATATTCTTTTCTATTTCGGAGAGAAATTTAAATAACGATCGTAAAACATTTAAATTACAAGGTTCCAACATTATTTCCTATCTTATGTATATTTATATTTTGGCAATGAAATAAGTCTGAAGGCGGCATAATCGAAATAAAATATTAAGTTTCGGATTTTTGTATTTAGATCTTTTTAGTGCAGTGTTAATACCATTATGGAATTCTCGGCAAACCAGTGTCCAGACTCCTACGACAATCACTCACAGAAATAAATGTAAATGGATTAGATTAGGATGCCCCCCGGGGGAAATGCCCAGAGGGCCCATGCGTTAAGATGTTAAAGCTTAGAAGAAAAAGTATCACCGACTTTTCTGCTTTCAGTACTTAAGCGTGTAAATGACACTTGAGCACGAAGTAGTTTTTAATTAAAGACTCGCACCATGAATTTAAAATAGTCACTATCATTAAAACACTATAACTGTGGTGATTATTCACTAAATAGAATCAGTTTCAACGAAAACAAACTTTATTATCATGAAAGAAATCAATAACGCTGTTAGCGCTCTTACATCGTTCTCGCACTTGAATACCTATTGCTGTTGCCATACACAAATTACTAAACTATACTCACAAAATCTAAGTGAGGCTTGCTCATGAGCCAGGAAATATAAAATACAAAATAATAAACATTAACATAAGTAAGGTATTCTTAATAAAGACGCCCCGTAACAGATGCTGCTAAAAGTTTAATTTTACTGAATAATGTAACATATATTTATGAACTGCACATATTCCAGTCTGATGCAAGTAAATAACACTGTTTAATTAATTTTAATTGAAAAAAATGTAAGAGAATTATTGTGAATCCTACTCGAAATCTGATTCCATTTTTTAATTATGCAAAGCTTTTAATAATACGCTTATGGTCATTACTTAATTGTAGCAAAATTTGAAACTTCACAAACTGTACCAACAAGCGTTGTATCATTAGATTTTAAAAACTTTTTTTTTCTTTTCTTTGAAGCAGCAAGTATAAGCATACTTTTAAATATAATTAAATGGAACATACATAAAATTATATAGAATATATATGTGATTAAAAAAACATAAAGACGTTGGAATGTTGTTTGGCATAGAACGTAAATCCGTACTGAAGAGGAAAAATTCTGATTGCATTGAATACTGAAATGCAGATCCACAATAAATAAGAAATTTAGCAGTAGAGGAAAAATTAAATCTCTATTTTTATTTAAATTGACATTTGTAGTCACAATTCACTTGCCCTATTAAAGTGACTAATCGTGCCTATTTCCAGAATATGTATATTTTTTAATCCTATTGCGATAAGAAGTGAGCGTAGTGAAATTGCATCCAAGCAGTAATAAAGATAAAAGCGAAATGCGCAATTATCCAACGTGGAAGCTCACCAAGAGAATGTATTAGTGTAGGTTAAAAAGGTTTCAGTTCTCAAAAGTTCAACTTTCGAATCAAATATGTCATCAGAATTACTCAAGCCATGCGATGTCATGGACCTTATAGCGTAATGGCAGACCGCACATTCAGTTGAACAATGTTAAACTAATTACGCACACTGCGCATGCTCAGCAGAGAATTTGGCGTAATTTTAAAAGAAGATAAATATGGTGTATGGTTGATATTCTGTTATGTGGTCGTAAAGAGTTTAAAACTTTAAACAATCTAAAACTTTTCGGGGTTTTAAAACTTATTAGGTTGTACGTTGCTTCATTACTTAGAGTGCAAATATCGATTCTAAACTCCCCAAATTTTCGTTTAAGAAGGATTACAAAACAGGAAACATTACATGATGTTGTTTATTGATTGTACTTCTGAGGAAGAAAAGCAATCGATTATTTACCATGCGCTCCGTTCATAAATACTTTAACAACTTAAGGAATATAGCTAGTTTAAATTACTGAATTAAAGCCAAAGAAATAACTACAAATAACAGATACTAAATTTAATGTTTATGAACAAAATAAACCAAAATGAAATGAAACAGAAGCAAGTGCAATAAGCACAAAAAAGTGTCCGTAGTATTGCAACCGTAAACAGTCGCTAAGGGCCTACATGACGAACAGACTTGTGTAGGGTTGTTTATTTTTATTTGCCAGTATTTTCTCCCACCCCAACGGTACACTATTGAGCATGCGCAGTAAGCGAAATTCGTTAACATTGATCAGCTCAATGTGCGGTTTGCCATTACGCGACCTTATAAGAGGTAGACTAACCCAATGGGTTAGTCTACCTCTTCACCCACATATTCGGAAGAATTCACGGCGTCACCCACATATTCGGAAGAAGG
Organism: Stegodyphus mimosarum; assembly: GCA_000611955.2. NCBI lineage: Eukaryota > Metazoa > Arthropoda > Arachnida > Araneae > Eresidae > Stegodyphus > Stegodyphus mimosarum. Next base: position 272,484 of record KK118160.1, on the reverse strand, counting down.
AGTAGTGACGATTTGGGTTACTTTTTAACATTGAAACTTATGGCGTTTGTATCACATAACTGTTTTTAATTATTAAATGTGATAGTTGTATGAGATTATGAAAGTCACAGTTTTTTCAAATAAGATTTAATCTATCTCATTAAAGCACTTTTCACTGCACTTTGCGCATTTTTTTCACGCGTAATTCTTGTACAAACATCTTTACTTTGGTTAAACGGTAAAAACTCTAAACACAAAATGTATGAACTTACTTTTGCGTACAAATAAAGTAAAATTAAATAAGATTGATAGAACATGATGTTTTGAAACAAATAAGGTAAAATTAAACAAGATCTGATAATTCTTAAAAACATTTTATGAGCATTTTCAGGCAAAGGTTTTTAAGATTATTATAACATTACAAGCCAATTATTTATTTGATTATATAATCATTAATTATTAACATTACAAGATGATTATTTATTTTCATTTTAAATAATTAATTTAATAAATATTTAAAGTTTTACAAAATATGAAATGGGTTAAAACAAATTCGAAATTCGGCCGTCCGGGTGCCCATGTTCGGGTGCAGGATTACGTTATTCAAAATGTGATGGCTCTAAATACCGCCATTTCTTCACAGTACGACATGCAGATTCTTCCTTATTTAATTACTTTAAATGTAATACAGGGAGGATAATATTTGGTGACAACAATCTGCAAAGCGATACGCGATTTCTAAGATATACATGAATTTACGTATTGGAGCGTTTTGAAATTTGGCATCTTTCTTTTGAGCGATAATAACGCCAAACGATAATATGCATTTTGTTAAAATTATTTGAGAGTGTGAACGATGACTTTTTTTCCGCTCGTGTACAATTAAAAAAAAAAGGAAAGGAAAATAGGTTTTTATAAATTAAGAAATTCGCTAAGAGAATTATTCTTGGCACAAATTCTGGAAAAAAAATGCGAAAAGATAAATTTTTGAATATCTTCATAAATTTCTCACCAAAAATTACAAAATTTAATATCTAGGCATAATTTGAGTCGTAGAATCGGAATGTGAAAAAAAAATGGTATGTCATTTCAGAAAAAGTTCGATTTTGTGTCAAAATACCTATGTTAGATTAATGCTATATATAAATGTTAATATATACAGTCGCGCTTTCGAGACACGAAAAATGCAGTTTGAATTTCGTGAATAGGCCGCCTAATAGAACGGGAGATATAGAACGGTCCTCCCCCTTTTTTTGTGCGCAGTGTATGTAAGAGTACCCAGCTTTTATTTTCGAAACGTCTGGTTTAGACACATACCTTCAAAAATATTTTAAAGACGCAAATATTCATATTTTGGCATTTCTAAAAGTTTTGTAAGTTCCTTCGATTCCTATGCTTATATCTAGGAAAATATCACACTCATTATAAAAGGCACACTATAAAACGTACGACTCGTGCACAACAAAAATTGACCGATGTATTTAATTTCAAAGTTGGACATCATTTTCAAGGGCCTCAAAGCAAAATATTTGCATTTGTACTTAACGACAAATAATATATGAGCTTATGAAATGATTCTTAATGTTAACAGAATTAAGTAACCAGCATTTCTGTGCATATTATTCTGAAACGTGTTATTCACAAATTTGTTTTTTAAAAAAGAGATATTATACACGGATCTTACAGTTTTGTTCGAGGCAACACTGGCAAGATTCAGCATTATCAAATTGATAAGTCGTATACCTTATCTGCATAAATTAAAAATATTTCTAATTTAATTAATTTTTTGTTTGATTTTTAGATTAGGATTCTAAAATAATAAAAGTGTATGAGGGTAATTATAATGTATTTCTAACGCTTCAAAATTCATAACTTATCTGTAGGAAAATTCTTTCGGCATAACATTTAGAACTAAATTTTAAATTAAAAAATGTAACATACTAGTAAATCACAATACAATATCAACGAATGGCATTTTAAAGGGAACAAAACCCTCGAATAATTCTAATTTATCTATGAACCGGCCTTTCAAAGCAAATGCTAAATATCGTAAAAATCACAAATTTGGAAATTTTATATGTTGTTAAGTTTATCCACACGGAGTCAAACTTTTGTAGTGTGCTAGTTATAATGAGTGTAAAACTTTCCTTGAATATTTTAAATAGGAATGGGGGGGGCACCAAGAGAAATAATTAGGGTGTATAGCGCCGCCCGAGAACAACTGAAGATTTCGCGCCCCTTCCTTTTTGCTAAAATGCATCAGTTTGACGCCCCATAGATGTTACGCCCGAGGAGAGCCCTTAGCACCCCCTAGTTACGCCACTGGGGGACAATGTATAAATTCACATTTCGTAATTTATCCAAAATTGAACTTTTTAAATTTCATATTGCCAAAATACCTATCAGTTTCCCTTAAGAAGTCCTCCATGAAGACATTCCTCCTCGTGTGTAAATGCCCTGGAGTGTTTTGCCACAATCAAATAAACCAACCCAAATAAAAATACGAATATTTGGGTTATTTAAAACATTTTTGTAATTGAAAGTCCATGTTTACGACCAAGGATTGCCAAAATAAAGGCCGGGCAAGGAGTTTTATCGGTACGTCTTCGCTCTGAGCTATGTTATAGGTTTCTTGATACGTAAGTGCAAAGCATTAATATTCATGCACATTTTATTAAAAATCACTTATAACCACAGTTAATAAAAATCTTTCTTTCTTCAACTATTAAACCAGGTTATAATAAAAACTACTTTACCAACATCCTTAAAACGTAGGTGCATTAAACTGTTTTCAGAAGTCGTAAAAGTTGCAGAAGTTTCTATCTAGGTTGGCGCCTGTGTTGTAGAAAATGGTAGACGGTTTTTAAAGAAAGGATGCGGAAGATTGTTAAAGAAGCTCCCCCCACGGTTATTTCCCTCTCACCCATCTAGTCTAATTATAAACACACAAAGAAATTCGTGTCTTCCATATTTAAGAACCCACAGTTAAAGGGTAATAACCGCTTCTGTTTGCCAACAGAAAAGTGAATGAAGAAAACTTAAAGCGAGGTTTTATTACCATTTTTTGGAAAAGAAATGACAAAAAAACTCTAGAATCTTAAGTCAGTTATAGAATGAATTTCGGCTAGGAAAAACGTTCCATTAAATTTAAATTCTTTTACAAGTTTATTGATTTAATTTTTTCTATATTACTTATTCCTATCATGATTTAAGTAATAAAATTCAACAATGCAAGTTAGAAATTTATCTTGCACGTATCACGGTGAACACTCATGCACAGTTTCTCAGATTCAGATACTACTGTGTCAAAAGTCCTCCGTACAAAAAAAAAAAATTTAAAATACAATATAAACTAAAGATATGCTCATTTTATAATTATTTTTCGATATTGCTGTTGAACTTTATTTATTAAATATCATGTTCTTCGCACTTAAACCATAAAATTAAGTTCAACAGCAATATCGAAAAATAATTTTAAAATGAGCATATCTTTAGAATTTCTGGTTCACAGTCTGGCGTTGGAGATAATTCCCCCCCCTCGTACAGTGTTGCCATTGATCGCTTTGAAATCGTTTTCGTTAATCAAAAATTCGTTAAAGTTTTACAAAATATGAAATAGATAATAAAGCAAATTCTAAATTTGGTCTAGATTCAGATATTTGGGTAGAAACGTACATTACTCAAAATTTGATGGCTCTAGGTACCGTTGTTTTATTACAGTGGGATAATCATACATACATTTATGCAGATTCTTCATTATTTAATATCTTTAAATATGACGCAGGGCTCAAACGTTTGTAACAATTTCAAAATTGATACGCCGTTTACAGTGATTCAACGCAAAATGCTAAAATAAAATTAATAGCCCTTCTGGGCTAAAAAAAATCTGAAGGGTTTCAGATTTTATATTACCTCCCCCCAAAGGGGCGTTTTTCTAACGTTTTGTGTGCTACCTTTATTTATCATGTTCTTTGCACTTAAACCATAAAATTCAATTCAACAGCAATATCGCAAAATAATTTTAAAGTGAGCATATCTTAAGAATTTCCGATACACAGTCTCGCGCGCTGGAGATAAAAATGTTTTTCTGTGTGTGTCCGTACAGTGTTGCCATTGCTCGCTTTGAAATCATTGAGTTAGTTAATCAAGAATTCATTAAAGTTTTGAAAAATATGAAATCGATAATAAAACAAATTCCAAATTCCGAATTAGGGCTTACGTTAGTCAAAATTTGATGGCTCTAGGTACCGTTGTTTTATCACAATGCGAGAAACATACATACATTTATGCAGATTCTTCATTATTTAAGTCCTTTAAATAATTGATATTATTGGTGGGTGATAATATTTGGTGGTATCGATTTGAAAAGTGATACAGCCTTTATAGTAATTCAAATCAAAATGCCAAAACGGAATTTATAGCCCTTCCGGGCTAACGCTGTTTGGGCTGAAAATCCAGGAAATTTGTGGACTACAAGCCACATTCAAAGTCTTCGAATTTATTTATTTTTATTTCATTTAATTTTATTCTCTAACAGGCGGTAAATATCCCAAAGTCAAGATTCAAAAATTTATTTATTGTTTTATTTAACAGGCGGCTGAATATTAAATCACCTACTTCAACTTTACCAGTTTTCAGATCTCAAGTTTTAAAGGCAAAAATTTGAAATTAAATTTGTTGTAGAACTCATTGTTTTTTTTTTTAATTTGTACTTAGAGAATTTTTAAAATACGCCTCTCCACACACCATTTTTGGGGAATATTTTTATCCCCGACTCCCTCATAAATTTACTTCTAGCTGTAGCTGCATTACGAAAACATTACTTTTCTGTTTAAGAATAATTTTCCACAATAAAAAATTATTTTTAAGATATCGATCTTTTTTAAAACATTATTATTCTAATCATACTTTTTTGTGTTGCCTATTTGCAGTCTACATCAAGTTGTAAAAACAAATGTTATGTATGATTTGTAGAGGTTACATTGCGCATTTACAGGTTAAATTCTTTTCCGGTATTTTTGATATCTTTTACATTTTTCTAACTCTATTAATTTCAGTGTTATCAGCCGCGTAAAAATATTAATCGTTTACGATCGAATGTAAATCCTAGATTATATTTTCATGTTAGATATGCTCTAATGTCACCAATAATCATCACAGTACACAGAAAATAAGTATTTCAGTGGCATTTTCAAGTTTAAATATGTTTATTAGGTCTGCATTCAGAATTTAATCTTTTCAGTTTTTATGGGAATATTGCAACCAACTCGTTCGCTTGGTTTAACTTCGAATGTTCAACAATCTTTCACTCAGTCACAAGTCAGGTGTAAAACACGGTCAGACTGTAAAACTAATTCAAAAGTTATAAAATAAAAGCTACAAAACTAGTCCATTCTTTCATAAATTATTTTTTTAAATCATCAGTGAAAAACCTTAGCTGACTTTTTTTTAAAGCAGCCTTTGAATTAAGTCAAAATCCTCTTGCTCCTACAATCACTTCCTTGTTAAAAAAAAATTAAAGATTTTACTCGATGAATATGAATCGATATCGTCACAACTATTTTCAATTTCTACGATTCCTTGCTCATCTTAAATTGATGAATGTAAACTTCCCATCATTTAAAAGTTGATATTCCAGATCATTTACGTCCATATTTAACCATGCATTTTCGCGCTACAATACGCAACTTATTCCCACCTTTTAGAAAAATGAGGAAGGTGTTTTCCAGATTATTCTGATTTTCGAGTTTACTTGTATAGATAATTGGACAATTCAAACAATTTAAATAGGGGTAATTTATAGATAATTTAAATTAAATAAAAAACTGATTAATAATTAAATTAAATTTATTTAAAATTTCTAGGATTTATTCTATGTAATACACGGATATTGTTGTTTCAGTTATATTAATAACTAACGAGAGAACCCTATGCCAGTTAAGTTAAATTGAGAGTTACGTATCTAACAACAGACAGAACGATACTGCTGTAATCCTTCTCTAATAAAGATGCAAAAGATATAATTCGTAGTCATACATTTTTCAGTCTGATGCGATATGGAACCCACATAAAAAGTTTCGATAGAAAAATAAACTAATTCTCTCTCATTATCAGCAACAATGCCACGCAGTTCTTAATTTTTTTTTGCGTTTCTAAGCAAATGGTCGCAAGTTCCATCCAATATTCACCTATATTCAATTTTAGTGGATTAAATGTGGCAAAAAATTGATTAGAAATCAATAACGCGAGCAAACACACAAAGAGACATGTATAGATTTTGTAAAACTTAGAACTTCTTGATTAACAAACTCTACGATTTGAAAGAGATCAGTAGCAACACTTTTTGAAAAAAGCATTTTTATCTTCAACGCACGAGACTGTTGCCACTCGGAAAAATGAGTGCGAAAATTAGTGTTTTCAGAATTTTTAATTAATATTTGGGCTGATTAAAGTCGTACGAGGATGGGAACAGTCAAGATAGCTTCCCACGAGTTTTTGGAATAATGCATTTAATGTTTGGCAATGCTATTTTTATTTCATTGTAAATAAAACGTAGAAATTTTTTATTAACAAACTCTACCATTTGAAAGCGAGCAGTGGCAACACTTCTCGAAATAAAGCAGATTTTTATTTCCAGCGCGCGAGACTGTTGCCACTCGGAAAAATGAGGGCAAAAATTAGTGTTTTCAGAATTTTTAATTAATATCTCTGATTTTAGTTTTTAGTCCAAAGGGATTTGAATCCCGAATGACTATTACTTTCGTTTTGGCATTTTGCGTAGTTTCACTTTTCAATTTACTGCTTATTTTATTTTATTTTATTTTTGACGTAGCTTTCTCTTTAAAAATCGTCTGCGTTGCACGGGAAAATAAAAAGGAATTTTAATTACAATTCTAAATAAATAGCCAAATAAATGTGAAATTCGTAACAATATTCTCTAAAACTTTAACGAATTTTTCATTAACAAACTCGAAGATTTCAAAGCCAGAGATACCGACGTTGTACAGAAAAACACTTTTATCTCCAGCGCGTGAGAGTGTGTACCGAAATTTCTAAAGATATGCTCAATTTAAAATTATTTTGCGATGTTGCTGTTGAACTGAATTTTATAGTTTAAGTGCGAAGAACATGGTATTTAATAAATAACGGTAACACACAAAATGTTAAATAAACGCCCCTTTGGACGTAATTAAAATCTGAAACCTTTCAGATTTTTTTTTTATTTAATTAAAAAAAAAATTTTCTTTTCTTTGAAAAAGTGGACGTTGACCTTTCCCAGGACCCGGAAAAGAGCTGTAGAAAGTTTTGTGACGATATCTATAGTAGAGTTAATTCCGAACAAAAAAACACACAGATGTTCTTCTTTATATATATAGATGAATGCATTTTATACTCTAGTATTTTTAATCCTCATCACTTTAAATAATCTACCATGTAGCAACCCGTAAATTAGTGTGCATTTTAAAAAAGAAATAGTCCAGTGTTCTCCTTTTAACCGCTTATTCGTATTTTCTGTTTGTATATAATGCAAATCTCAAGGCAATCTTTTCTCTAAGACGACCGTCTCTGAAAGCGAGTATTCCGTCTGAAATCGTACTTAAATAAATAGTATTGAATATCACTAACTAAACCCACAAAAAACCAAAATCATTTGATACCTTGGTTGATTATTTTGAAAATGGGTTACCGCACACTGAAGATGAAACTTCTATAATAATAGTCATATTAAAGATGTTTAATTCCAATTTAATTTAATGTTAAAAATGTAAAAAACTTATATGATCAACATTAAACCCTAAAAATCTTAATTTCGAGTTGAAAATTATTATTCAAAATAAATGTTACATTCTGGTATGATTATTTTGTCAGGTTATCAACATCTTGTGAAAATGAGAAAAAAAAAAAAAAAAAAAAAAAAAATAAAAAAAAAAAAAAAAAAAAAAAAAAAAAAGTTGCTTCGATAAATTGTAAAAATTTTCAGAATATTTTCAGATATTTAGGCTTTTAGAATTTATAAAAATCGTCATTGACGTAGATATTGAGCACAGTACCGTTAGCGGGTCACATTTAGTGTTTATAAAATTTTTCAGAATTGTAATTAAATAACATATGCCATATTGCTAGCTTTTAACTAGAAGAAATATTATTATTACTCGCCTGGATGTAGTTTTATAGCTTTATTTATTGCTATTGGAATGAGTTTTCATAATAAATAAAATTTGACCAGCGCAAAAATTTAATTTCGCTTTTCTTGAAAAATGACCTGTTACTGGCTTGAAAAATGACCTGTTACTGGCCTGTAACGCCATCTGTTGGATACAAGCGAAACTAATAAAATGCGTGTTTCAGAACATGCAAGATACAGATATCAACTTTATTTTTGTAATAGCCGTTTATCTTTCAAATAAATTGAATATATTGAATTGAATATATTAAATAAATTGAATAAAAGCAGAAAGTCAGCTTCTGTAATTATTTTCCACAAGGAATTAATTATTAGAAATCATTACGCCATTTCACAAAAGTTAAATGAACAAGAATAATAATGGAAAATTCTATTTATGAAGAAATTCTGCAGCACGTTTAAAATTTATTTGGCCCAGAGGAAAAGAATATCAGCTTCATTGCAGTTTAGTATATTTGGAAAGAATTGCTAAGCCTGTAAACAGCTGACAAGCATTTATTGGAATTAAATTAAATTTAATCCTTAAATATGAATTTTCTTGAAAATTGTAGCAAATCTAAAATTAATGTGATAAGTTGTTAAATCAGTATTTTTATCGGGAAGTAATCTCACAATTTTTAAAATTCTTGTTTTTAAATTTTATTCTCCTTATTAAAATGTTTTGTTCAGTTGTTTTATTTTTATGTATTTAGTTCATTATCTGAATATTCTATACGAGTAGTACACATATGAAGGAATGTAAAGCAAAATTAGCGCACATAAAATTAATTGTTGTCAGTAGCTTCGTTGGAATTCGGTCCACATTCATCAGAACGTATTGCTTGTGATATATATACCAGGCTTAGAATTATTTATTTTACAGCAAACCAGTCAAGGACTACCTGCCTAAAGGAAGGGATGATTTAGTGGAGGAATTTTAAAGAAAAACTGGTGTGCTTTACATTACACATGTGATAAGTTACGAAATGCCCCAAGCAGCCAGCCTTTTTGCTAAAATTTGAGTCTGGTTCGAATTTTCAATGTTCAGCGGTATTAGCCTTTTGCTAGGATTTGCCAGTGGTCTGGAATTTTATAGCTCCGCCCCGCGTGGGTACAATATATTTAGAACAAGTTGTAAAGCTGCGAATGCTTGATCGAGATAACAGAGGTGAAGAAACTTTATTATTCACGAGGTTTATATCGAGAAAAAGCTTCTCAGAAATCCAAATTCAGTGACAAATTCATCTGAATAAGAATTTTTGTCCTTCGAAAATGAGATTTCCATCCCTAAAAGTGGAAATTTTACTTCGTTTTTACTTTACAAGAGCTTTTTGCCTCCTCCTTTTTTATGTATCGAATACATTCATTTGTTCTGAATTTTTAAAACTTGCCAGTTTGTATTGTGTATGAAAAACCGTTCACTTTGCAAACGCGTGATATGCTGTGTTTGTTCCGTCACTCCATTTTTTTTTTATCTCAACAGTCGATTGTTTTGATTTTGTTTATTTCCAATTTTCAATTTTTGAACACTAAAAGTACTTGTATTAGTCACTGCAGTTCGTCTTTAATTTGGTTTCTGAAATTTCTCTGCATAGCAATCCTGCGAAGAACATACCTTCAGTAGGTTGAGCTATTTAAAACGCAAAGCATTCAAAGACTATCTATTAACAGTGTGACAGAGAACTTTAAACCTGGATCGTATTTACATTACTTACGGGAAAAGTCTCCTTCAGGCAGGCCGCTCAATAGCTAGGAGCTTAACCGGAGTCATAATTCACAAGTGCACATCAGTACCGCCACTGAAGGAGGGGTTTAAAAAATGGACCAATGAGCTTCTATTGCTCTTGTCACGCTGAATTATTGAAACTGCGCATATGAGCTCATGTTATTGTTTATGTTTAATTTTTCACTTGTTTCGCAGTTATAAATGAATGGCGTATAAATGCTGCTATCGTTTTAGAAGAAAATTTCATAGCGCTTTTGTTTTGTAAGTTTATTCAGTCATTAATATATCACTTTCGGGAAACTTTTCACGCATTTATATTCGGATTAATCTTTGTGGTATATTATGTTATTTACACTCATGTTCATAAATTAATCATAATTCGGAGTCACGCGAAAATCGAACTCTAAAATGAATATATCACCTGTAAAATCACTACACACATCTTCAAGAATCATATGCAAATTTCAGGAAGTAACCAGATGACACCGATGGTACGTCATAATGAAGAGAGTGTAAGAGAGTGATATACAAGGAATACAGGCAAAGAAGAAAAATTGTTCGCAGGCGCTTTGTAAGCATTTCAGTGCAATAACCGAATAGTTATGACACAAAGGACGCATTTGGATGATTTTTTACGTGGTAGAATTATCGGCCGTCTGGAATGTGGGCGTACCCAACTGGAAGTATCAGACGAACTTGGACTTGCCCAGAGTGCCATCTCCAGGCTTTGGTAACGATTCTAAGATGATGGTAATGTGAGCATCAGTTACTGCCAAAAGAACAGGCGGAGCACAGCCTCAGACCTGTCTCGTCAGCTCTCTTCAGCCACTGGTACGACAATTTCAAGGCAGACCGTGTACAGACGCTTAGGGCAGATTGGTCTATATGCTCGTAGACCTGTCAGATGCGTTCCACTTGCGACAGTGCAACTCACTGTCGCTTGCGGTTAGCCTGGAGTATAGAGCATGCATTGTGGACACCGCAACAGTGGACTTGTGTGATGTTTTCCGACGAGTCAAGGTTTAGCTTGCAGTCTGATTCTTGCCGGAGTTTCATATGGAGAGCTCCAGATACCTATTACCATCAAGAAAACATCATTGAACGACACCGTTACGATGGTGCAGGAGTGCTCGTTTGGGGTGGAATTATTCTGGGTTCCAGAACTGACCTGCATGTTCAAATTTTAAGCATGACAAGCCAAATCTATCGGGACGGCATTCTGAAACAACATGTACGTTTGTTTCTGGACGCTATGGGCGCACAATTTGTGTTTATGGATGACAACGCTCGTCCTCACCGTGCAAACATCGTAAGCGAATGCTTTCAATCGGAGGATATCACCCGTATGGATTGGCCAGCATTCTCACCGGACTTGAATCCAGTAGAGCATGTGTGAGACATGCTTGGCTGACAAGTTGCAGCCCGTCACCCTCCTCCTACATGTCTACCGGAACTTCGGAGAGCATTGCTTTTTGAGTGGTATAATATCCCCTTAGATCAGATCGATAATTTCATACTCAGCATGCCTAGGCGTTGTACGGACTGTATTGCATCGTCTGGGAGACAAACAATGTATTAAAAATCATACCAACCATGTAATATTGTTTTGTTGTAAATAGTTTTTTTTATAATTTGCTCCAAGGAGAAAAAATCGCTATTTTTTTAATAATATCAAACATATAGCATCTTTTTTTTGCTCTTTACCTTTTGTTTAATAAATAAGCTTTACAAATAAGTCAAATTTGTTTTGCTTCTAACGCTTCCTTTGCCTGATTTTGCATTATCCTTAATTTATGGGCATGAGTGTATATCGAGAAAATTACTCCTACAACTCCCCTCGAATATTATGAATTTACTAACACCTGTAGATTAAGATAGTAATGTATTCAAGTGTATAATTTTTAACTGAGCTGAGAATAACTGAAAATGTTACAATAAATCTAATATTTTCTTATCGCATCGCTTTATCTGCCTTTGGTTCTTGGCTTGGCATGCCTTTGATTTTGAAACTGTAAGATTCACAATATATATTGTGAATGATCTGATTATACCTATTGTTAACATTAAAAGGTAATTAAATATATTCGTTGTGAATAATATAAATTCATTCTGCTTGAAGATTATTTCTTGTGCAGGCAACACATTTAAGAGTGAACCGTTATTAATATGCAACTTAATACACTACATGTGTAGAAATGCAAACTAGGAAAATTCACTTTGAATAAAACTGTACATTGGCTGTTATAGAACACCTTTTTCATATAGACTGCAATAAAAATGCTAAGACTTCTACTATTTACATATATGATTATGCTCAAATCTTATCTAAATTCGCACTGAAAATTTTCACAAGGTATCCACGATGCTTTACTTATTTTGTACAGGAAATTGCGTGGCGAAACATTTTCAACCATCCTGCTTAACGCGCAACCAAAGTCATGTGAAATGACAGATATATTACTGGAAGCCTATTTGTCTATTCTAGAAGCCACTCCCTAGGTGGCGATACAAATATGCACTTACTAAATATGCTAACCGATGTCGAAGAACCAGTTGTCAATGGTTTTATCTTTTATGATCGTATTTTTACAATTTCATGCTGCTCATGCAGTGGAAAGGATATATATAATAAGTAGGATAAATATATAAAAGTTATCGCGTAAATAAGAAAATGGGATCTTAAAAACAGACAAATTAATTTCAGTAATCCTTATCATAAATGTTTATATTTCAAAAATTCAGAATTTTAGCTTTATTGGTTATAGTATTCTTTTTAATGTAATAAACCCTTGCCAAACGCGGACTTGAGGAACGTGATTTTCCACGCACGAGTTATCTTAATTATGTCCATTTAAGTTGTCCCGGGAGATAATTTCAATTGCACACGCTATGTTACAGAGCGTCAACCGTTTTGTGATAGTCCTCCTTAACGACTGGTTTGAAAATTTATTCATTAAAAAGTCAAAAATTGCTTAAAACATTAAAATCTGAGTTTCGAATTTCTTTTAATTGTTGATAACGCTACAGGACACGGTGCTGAAGCCCTTACAACAATGCATTCAAATGTAAAGGGTTTTATTCCCTTCAACGAAAACGATTTCCTTAATCTAACCAATGGATTGAGAAATCATAAAGCATTCAAAATCCATTATACCAGGTATGTGTGTATCTCTGGAAATTAAGCACTAGACGAAAGAAATGGCATTTTGGAAGCAATTCAACTTAAGACATTGCACGGAAGTGATTAAACTCGCATGAGAACAAGGGAATTCATTAACAAGGAAAGCTTGATGGTATCAACACTGGCCAGAAGCTACCAGCAATTTTAAAGGATTTTAGTTGACTGAAAATGAAGCGAAGGAAATCGTACAAACTGTAAAAGCAACAGGCGACGAAGGTTTTTTAGATAGAGAAGACGGAGAAATCAAAGAATTAGTCGACAATGACGATCGTGAAATGACAAATGAAGGATTGAATGTTCTTCTAACACTAGCAGACGGTAACAGCACAGCTAGTAAAGAATATAAAATGCTATTAACATATATGAAATTAAACGAATTGTTAAAAAGGCACAGAAACTGGCTGATTTTGTAATGGGGACTGACCTAAATGAAGAAATAAGATGCTACTTTGTGCGAAGTATTGAAAAGCTTTGCACTCTTTACCGTGAAACGTTTAATGGATTACGTCAGCCATTGTCCCAAGGAAAAATCATCGCTATTTAAAAAAATGTCATTGTATCATGTACCTGCTCATTAACCAGGAATAGAAATATTTTCAATTAATACCTCTTTAATTTTCCCCTTTTTAATTACAATAATAATTAGGTAACCAGGTATTTTGCCAGCCCACTAGCAGCCAAGAGGTAAAGCCGCTGAACGCCGGTGATTCTATTCGGGATTCGAATCCAGGCGAATGGGCTGACTGCATAGACTTTTTTTGGTTTTACCTATGTGTAACGTGGATTCGGATGTTTTTTTCTCCCGAATAGAAAGTTAATTGTGCGGAAAGAGATTTTGCCGTAAGCGCAATGCATTAATGACCTAATATCTGCATTCTGCAAAATGTTTACTGTATTTTAAATAATTGTTCATACTTGGTATTAACAATGGTATTGAAAAGGAAATTATTTCCGACAAGCCTAATTCGAAAAGTATTCCTTAAAACGTTTTAAAAAAAGTGCATAAGTATAGTTTAGAAATAGTTTATAGTTAAAAAGCTGGTGAAATCAGTATTTATCTCTTTAATGGTACGTTTTTATATATCAAGATTTTAAATTATTTCATCTGAAAATGTTGATTTTATTGATTATGTTAAAATGTTTAGATTTATGTTAATGACTTCAGTTAAAATCCATACTTCAAACATTTTAATACAGTAAGCAGTAAAACGACTTCTTCAAAACTGAGATCTCTCTTACAGCACATTTAACAAAGGATGAAAATTAAAGTAGAGAAATGTGTTAAATGAATTATTTTTTGTGCGCGTGTGTGTGTAATTTAGATGTTCTCAGTAACAATTATTTCATAAATTTATCGATTTTCGTATGCAAACGGCATAAGAAAGGTGTGCATTTGTCCCTGATAAACTGGCCTTTTTCTGCATCAGTTGATTTGATTTACTTGGTTAAGAGAACACATACTAAGGGGAGGGATGCCTTCGTGGAGGACTTTCTAAGGGAAACTGGCTCGCATATACGTTACACATGGGAAAACCGTGAAAATGCCATGCAGCCAGCCCGTTCGCCGAAATTCGAACCCAAGTCGGAACTACTAGTGTTTAGCGACTTAACCGCTCGGCCGCTGGTGGGCCTTTTTTTTCTTTGTATCGGGTAGAAAATATTTAGAAAATAAAAAGTATGCAGCTTTATTTCAATTAAAATAAAAACTTTAAAATAAAAAAGAATCTATTTTAAAGTAATGTACAAATTTAAGTCTTAAACTAACTAAGCAAACAGTTCCTTCTAAGCAAATAGTGGGCTTTTAATTTATATCTAACGCAGATACCATGCTAAATGCTGTCTCATTTTTAAAGCTGGCATGTTTTTCTTATGTCTATTTAAATGGAAATTATTTTAAAATACTGTTTCATATCACTAATATTTTGCTAATTAACTTTCTATAAGCTTTTTAGTTAATAATAATTATACAGATAGGTTGGATTTTTTATTTTTTAATCAGCTATTTGTTAAACTCCGAAATCTTCAATTTACGTTGTTTTTGAGCGCAAAAATGAGACATAAAAGTTTCTTGTTTAAACTTGGATCCAATAAATGGGGCAAAAACATATTCAGATTTTGTCAGCCTTCCAAGGATCTCTAACCGTATAATTAATATTACTTTTCGTTTTGTTTCACTGAATTACATAGCATTGCAAAAGGTTATAATAATTAATTTCTGTGGGAAGAAAACAAATTCTTGTCTAGGATAATTCCTTCTTCAGAAGCCTTTTCGTAGAATGTGGATAATAGAAGTTACGTTAATTTTAAATAATAAAAATGGTTCAAATAGATTACTAGAGAACCTCAATATGATTTTCAAGAGTTTGCTGGACAGGCAAGTAAAGCAGTTATAAATTACAAGGGTAAACTCGGCGTTAATCTTAGGTTTATCATGTTAAAACTAACACGAGTTTTCTATTTCGTTAATTCCAATTGTTTGTTCTTTATTTCCTGTTTCCCAGCTGTCTCTTAAATTTATTACTGTTTTAAGAGCGTATCGTGTTTCATGTTTTGAAACAACGAAATAAAGCTATAAAGATATTGCTAGGGTTAAAGCGAGTTAAGATCGCGTGAATTAAGTATTTATTTATCTTATTAGATTAGATTTTGTGAAACGTGTACAGTGGTAAACAATAAATTTAAACGGGATAGACAACTTATAGTCATTTTGTAATAAAAGGAAAGTTTAGGGACAATTTTAATAGTTAAAAAGTGCATTACAGATTTCGATGAGCTAATTTTTATTAATTAATGACAGTTAATTAATTAGTGATTTTTTTAAATTAACTAAACCATAATTTATTTATATTTTGATTTATACCTTTTAATAATAATAATAACATTAAATATAATTTATTTGTACAATTTCTGTTTTAGCGTATTTAAAAATGTAAAAAAAATCCTCTGTATTATTTGCTCCAACTTTACCTTGTTTTTCCGATTTTTATTAAGATTAGGAATAAAGATCTTAAGTTTGTTCTTACGATAAAAAAAGAATATTATTAGAAACAAAGTGATTTTACTATTAAGTTTCATTATGTATGGAGTCTGGGGTTAGAAACATCCCTATAAAACTCATATTAAAAAAGTAGTCTTTGTGCGCTTTTTTCGAACTTCAAATGTCGACCGAAAAAAGAAAAAACTCTGAAAGCTTTCGGATTTTATATTACGCCCAAAGGGGAGTTTTTTTCATTCGCACATATATACATGTTTCGAGAGCATTTGGGGCGTCCCTTCGGGCTAAAAATGATTAAAAACAACATATCTGTAGAATTTCCGATCGACAGTCTCGAGCTGGAGATAATAGTATGAAAAAATGTGAAAGATATAATGAAACAAATTCAAAATTCAAGACTCGGGCTTCCAGTAGCGACATTCTGGTGGAGACTACGTTATTTAAAATTTGATCTTTCTAGGTATCGCTGTTTTTTTCACAATACGAGAAATACACATACATTCATGCAGATTCTTAACTGTTTTATTTCTTTAAATATAATATAGGGCGATAATATCCGGTGGCAGCAATTTGAAAAGTGATAAGTGATAGTGAATTATAGTGAGTGATTTTGTCAGGACTGAGTGTTCTGTACATACCTTTGGCGAACATATTCGTGAAGTTGTTAAAGTCCTGATCTTGAACAGGGAGCTGAATGCAGCTATGTTCAGTGGAAGTGGTAGAATAACTGCACGCAAGGAGGGTGTTAAAATGACCCTTTTATTAAACTACTATTTACAGCCACTTCCCAACTCGGAAGAGATAACAGAAAATAATGACCGCACTTGGATCTAAACTGAATAATCAAATAATTTAAAATAAAGTGAGTAGAAATTAAGTAGTCGTTGGTCACAGAGCTATAAACGCGAGGTTGGCCTCTATGCTAAACTATCAATGGTGCGTAGCAAGACTTAGCTAATACTAACGCACTTAGATTACTTCAATAAGTAATAGCGTAACAGCGCTAAGGCTTAGAATTTAAATACTAGCTAGTCAGGCGAACGTCGGACGGAGCCGCAGTGATCTGAGACTAAAAGCTCTTTCACACCGAGAAGTTCCTTGCTAACCTTTTAAAAACAAAACTCGGCTCCACTTCAAATTAGCATAAAGCTGAAACGCGCGCTCATTCTAACGGGAAGTTGAAATAAAAGCTCATAGGAAAGAGAAATTAACATAAAACTTCGTTAAACTAAAACCTTACAATTTGACGCAAAATGCCGTTTCTAGTCTCATAGCCCTTCTGAGCTAACATTCCTTTGATCTAAAAAGCTTTTTTCGTCATTCGAATTCCAACCTCTCCCCCTCCCCCCCAAAAAAG
Organism: Stegodyphus mimosarum; assembly: GCA_000611955.2. Classification (NCBI taxonomy): domain Eukaryota; kingdom Metazoa; phylum Arthropoda; class Arachnida; order Araneae; family Eresidae; genus Stegodyphus; species Stegodyphus mimosarum. The sequence continues at coordinate 255,082 of KK118160.1, read as the reverse complement.
CTAACTAAATAAATTTTTAAAAAATCTGAAAGCTTTCAGATATTGTACCCCGAAGGGGCTTTTTTTAACGATTTATGTGTTACCTTTATTTATTAAATATCATGTTCTTCGCACTTAAAATATAAAATTCAATTCAACAGCGATATCCCAAAATGTTTAAAAGAGCATAACTTTAGAATTTCCGATAAACAATTTCGCGCGCTGGAGATAAAAATGTTTTTCTCCATACAGTGTTGCCATTGCTCGTTTTGAAATCGTTGAGTTTGCTAATCAAAAACTTATAAATGCTTTACAAAATATAAAATATATAATGAAACAAATTCCATATTGCAAATTTGGGCTTCCAGATGCCCATATTCGTGCGAAGACGTACGTTATTCAAAATTTAATGGCTCTAGGTACCGTTGTTTTATCACAGTGCGAGAAACATATATACATTTATGCAGATTCTTCATTATTTAATTACTTTAAACGTAACACAGGGCTCTAATATTTGGTGGCAACAATTTAAAAAGCGTTTCGCCGTTTATTGTGAATCAACGCAAAATGCCAAAACGAATTAAATAAAAACTAAACGTTCAATTTTTTAAAGACTTGATTGTTGCAATTTAAGCGGTACGCTGTTCATCACCAGGAGCTCATAGCGGCGTTGGGTGCCATATTCTAAAACTACTTTTATGAACTCTTAAAATAAACAAGTTTTCATTTCTCTTGCTTATCTGGAAGTATTTCACATACATAACTTAATTTGCGAAAGAATCCCTCCTTCTTTTTGCTTGCTTTAATTTAAAAAGAATATAGAAAATTAAAAAAAATTTGAATTGTTATTCAAATCTCTTCAAATTATCTTCAGAAAATTAACCTCGGGAATCAAAAGTTTTTGTACTGTGCTTCATTTTCCAAATGTTAATTATATATTCTTATTAAATAACAAAGAAATTTTAAAACTGTCTTTTTATATTTTTTTCTCATTTAATTAAAAGCATTTAATAATTATTAAGTAAAACTTCTTTTTGTCCCCCTTCTTCCTCTTGTTATTTTCTTATATGCAAGTCTAAATATTTGAACGATTCGATATTGTTTTAGGATTCGTATAGGAGAAAATTGAGGATTAATTCCATCTTTAGAGGTAGCGTTTAAAATTATACGAATTAAAAGCATTATTGAAAAAAAAAAACAGTAGTTAAATCCTTTCTTGCTTTTAAATAGCTTAATTTGCTAAGCAGTTAGAGACTTGACTTTATCTTGAAATACCCACTCGGAACGCTTATGGAAACTGCAGAACTACGGCAAAAGCCCTTCTTTCTCTATGAAATACTAGCAGTAAGTTATATGACACGGCCTATGTCTTGGGCAAGAACAACAAAAAACCCATTTTGAAGACAGCCCAGAGCGACAGTTTCCAAACTTTATAACTCGTGAAGCCCTTTTTAGAATCAACTTCTATGGCAGTGCCCCTATTCTATGTCTTACAAGTTAATAGTATTTAGGAGTAGCGTTAGGTTGAGGAAGAGTAAAATTTAAACAATTGCATAATATCCATGAAATGAAATTATTTTAAAAACTTCCAAACTGCTATCAATATTTATGGCACTGCCAAAATTTTACCATACGTAAAAGGCTATTTCAAAGTGCAATAAACCAAACCATTTGCATTAAAACAGATCATTGCTGAGAGAAAAATAAAAAAGATCCATATAATAAGCACAGTTTTTTCAGTGTAATCATTATAACCAAATTTAATGAAAATACACACTCGTCCATTATTTATTATTCATTACAGAAGCAATTTCAATTTTATTTTACTAACTGGAGGGCAATGTAGGGCAACTAAATTCTAATAATATACAGGGTGTATCAGTACAGCGGTGACAAACTTACAGGAGAGATAGAGTACGCCTAGATGATGGAAAATCACATGGTCAAAAACGCTTTCCTGGCGCGGTAGTGACGACACAAAACGAAAATAGAAAGGACACAAACAGTAAGACAAAATGTGTTTAATGATGTTTAATACAGCAGAAACCAAAAAATAAGAACAAAAACAAACAACGAACATCATTAAAGAAGGTATTCGAAATTACGATCCCGGACTGTGATGCAGGCCACAATTTCTCCGGCGCGTGGAAGATCGGCATCACGAATGGAAAATCGCAAGGAAGATGCATGACACAGGGTTCCTGCATAACGGTCCGGATCGTAGTTTCGAACAGTTTCTTTGATGGCGATCGTTAGCTCTTTATGTTGTTTTTTTCTTTGTTTTTGCTGTACTCTGAATAATAAACATGTTTTCTCAGCCCGTTTGTGTCCTTTCTTGATTTTTGCGTCGTCACTACCGCGCCAGGAAAGCATTTCCGACCATGCATTGCTATGTGATTTCCCATCGTCTAGGTGTACTCTATCTATCCTGAAAGTTTGTCGCCACTGTACTGATACGCCTTGTATAAATGATTAATTATGTACGCATCGTTGCAATTTTTAGCATTTTTTTTTATTTTGAGTTGATTTGGTAATAACTGCAAGCGAGTGTCTGGTTCTGCATTTAAGTGGCTTTGTATTTTTATAAGCGAACTTTCTCACTTCACAGAAAGGCAACAATACTCATTTTACCTTCTAAGACAAGATTTTCAATTCACTTTGCAAATGCGGCCAAATCTATGGTAGACGCCGCAGTTTATAATTCGCTGTGAGATGTCAAATGTATAAGGACCTCTGTTCTGGTGAGGTCAAGCTGGAGGGTTTTTTTGGGGGGGGATGTTTACGCTGAGCCTATTCTAAACCCTATTTAAAGTCACTATACGCGCTTTGTCTTGAACACTCGTTTTTACTTCCTTGTACGAAGTAAAAAGGAAGTATTGTAATCGCGAAAAATATCGGGTATCATATTTCAACTAAAATATCCATTTTGCCCGCTATCGAATGCTATTTAACGATGTTTTTGCGTGACCTCTGAACGTAAGGACAGAATAAAGGACTCTTTTTTTTCCCCAAAAAAATTATAAAACTGATTTAAAATGGATTCGGAAGAGACTTTATCGGGGCGTCTGCGCGTAGGTACTTATGTATGTATCTCTCATAACTCAAAAATGACTAATCTCAGAACGTTGAAATTTTGTATATAGGACTGCTCCTATTTTGGTTACAATCGGCCGCACCAAACGTATATAAATATACCGGGTATGTATGTATCCGCTCGGCTCAGTAAGCTAAGTTTTTTTTATTCTTATATGTTGTTAAATTGTGCATTTTTTGCTTTAAAAAGGATTTAATTATGTTGTTCTTATCTTCCGGTTAAGGTTTTTATGCCTTTAGTAAATCTGCATGCAAGATTTGTAGAATTATCAACAATTTAAAAGTTTTTAAGTGCGGCTGAGCCTAATCATTTTTCCCATGGCATCCATATTTGTTTACATTTGAAACTTAGGAGAATGGTGGATTTGTTGCCAATCTAGAGAAACTAAGCTTCGCAACAAGATAACGCCTTCTTTTATTAAGACGGCTTCTTTTATTATTGCTTTAGATAACGCCTTCTTTTATTATTGCGAATTAAATCATGCTTCTAGAATTTATTCGAGGAAATATTTGTTTAAGATTTACTTTGTAATTTTTAATATAAATATTTTGAGTTTTTTAATGTATATTTGCCTTGTCGCGAAATGACAACTGAATTAATTGAATGAGAATTACTGAATCGTTTGTGAAAAACTGTCTCTTTTTTTTGTTTGTTTGTTTAATTTCTTTTATACATCGTTTTAGATTTATTATGGTATTTGAATAGAACATCTGGCAACGATTAGATAATTCTTCAGATGATATAGATAATTTTTGTGCGTTCTGAATTATAAAGTGAATGAGATGTAACGCTGTTAAGTGAACCTATCGCCAGAGTGTCGCTATGGTAAACAAATATAGTGAATTTTAAAGATTGTATTTATTCTATTGTGATTTATGCGCTATCGACGAAGTAGATTTAATTCAATCCAATAAGTTTAAATAAAATGCAAAATGCGTATAATTTAGTATTCCGTACAATAAAGTCATGTCATGTATACACCAAATTTTTTTTGTTTCAATTAATTACTTTTTATCGTATTCTTAGGCTCGCCACCTTTTTATCAGAAGCTTGCTGGCAAAGTACTAGCAAGCAATTGAAACTGTATCCGTTTTTATAATGTTGATATTCCAAATCGCCTTCTTTCGATTTTTATTTCTCTAATTATCATTCAGATAATATAATTATTTTTGCGTAGCAAACAAGCATTGCTGTATAGATAAAGTATCAGCAATAGAGTCAAATATTTTATAATCAGTAGTTGAAAAAATCAAATTGTAACTGACTTAAACTGATCTACTAATGTAAAATATTGTGACGTACATGTTTGATATTTTTACCTACTGTATTTTTTCCTACCACAGAAATTTTTAGAATTCTTTAACGAACTCTACAATTAAAAGCCTATAATCTGTTGTACTAAACTATTTTAGAATTACTGCTATCACAGTCACAAACTGAATAAAAGAATTCACTTGGTATTATAAACGCAACTGAATCATTGGCTTCAGACCCATGGAATACTTGTTTAGAAGAATCATGTCCTGAAGAGCCATTAAATCTCTCCTTTTGTAATTTAGTTTTGTTTAGTTTATTATGGAGGGGCCCACTAGGGCTATCTGCCTAATAGGAGGGATCTCTGCCGTTGCTGTGTCTCTTGGTAATTTGAAAATATTTTTCCAGTTCCTTTTGGCTAAATGAAATTGCAGCTTTTACTTTCATAACAATTCATTCAGTAGTGTGATGAAGAAAAATCTAAACGTCTTTTTAATGATAAATATTTATTATCATTATATAGATAAAGTACCCGACCTAACCCGAAAACTAAAATAAAAGTTTTTTTTCTTTTCTCGTACGTTTCAAATGTTTTATTACTGTATAAAATGTCAAATGTATATTTAAACATACATATCTGTACTTGACTAGTCAGTTTAATCAAAATGAAATATAAATCAGATCAAGCATCATCCTCCGAAAGTTTCAAGCAAGGTTTGCTCTTCTTGACCAATGTCAACCAATGCGGTGGCGTCTGGCTCGTATGTTTGCTCCTAAGTAATTACTCCTTAACGCGGAGCAGAAGCTTTGAAAGCACTTCAAAAATCAAAAATGCTGACTGCATTTTGAAATCTATGTGTCAGTGCCTCCATTTCAACACTGAATTTGAGCTAAGAAATAAATATAATCAGAGTAATTTTAAATTTAAGGTAAAAATTTCAATTGGATCTGAACTGGAAAACTCATTTTTTAAAATTATTTCCAAAATGTTTCGTTTCTTTTGAAGAAAAGAACTATACTTTGAAATAATATTTTCCATTCTTACTACAGTTCTTGTCTTAACAAAGAAATTTATTGCTTGTTTGAACTATTTAGCGCACATCAAATAAATTTCTTCCGCTAAAATTTGAGTTATGTCTTTTATTTTTCTAAGATCGTTCCCGTGAAATTTGTTGAAAATTTCTTCCACTCACAGACGACTTTCATCCACTCTTTTGAGGGATCTTTCCTTGCTATTGTTATTCAATCAAGTAGTGCTTTGTTATTGGTAGACAAATCTAATCTTCATTATTTTCTTTTTTACAAAGAAAACAATCATTTTACGAAGTAAAAGATTGCTGTAATAGTGAAAAATTTCGGCTATCTATTTCAAAGGAGATATCCGTTTTCTTTGTTCCTGAATCCATTTGGACGATGTTTGTGCGTGATAGAATAAAGCATGATTTTTTTCAAAACAGATTGTAAAATGGCTTCAAAAGGGATTTTTTTCGGGAAGTCTGTACTTACGTCTGTACGTATATCTGGCAAACCTCAAAAACGATTAATCGTATAATGTGGAAATTTTGTATATGGGACTGCTATAGCATCTAGTTTATTTATATGCAGTGTGTCTAGCGACATAGTGCTTGATAGAATAATGAATTATAAAAAATTGTAGAATTGTTTGCATTTCTAATTTATTGTTCAAGTTTTTTTATTTCTTCTTTCTTACTGACAACAACAGAGTTCATTTTAAAAATGGATGCACTGATTGAAAATAATTGTGCGGAAAGAAATTCATAATTTTGGAGGTTTTCAAACTCTGCATTTTGATTTCAACTTCATTTTTTAAGAGATTTTTACCAATTATAAGTAACTTTAACCCGTTCGTAAATTCTATAGGAATTCTATAGGAGTTGGACAATCATAAGTGTGACCATGCTGCGAATTTGACTGAAAAGGTTTTCTAATAATATTGTTGCGTGCGTACGGGTTCGTTATGGATTAAATGCACAAGTCGTTAAAAAGTTAACAAAGTTTATTCTTTCCGCAAGAAATAAATCAAAATGCTGAAATATTTCTCCAGAGATATTCGCACAATATCACAATGTCTCAAACGTTTAGCAAAACTCAATTCAAAATAGATAAACTAATTACTTACTAGGTTATGATACATGATCATATAAAAATGCAATATTTTTTCTTCCCTTTCAAGAAGACAACTATGTATTTTGCTAAGCAAGAAAATGATATTTATAAATTGCTTTGATTTCTAATATTTTCGCCTTCAATTTTACCGTTTTAAGAGTAAATGAGCGTTCTGCCAGCATCATGAATATCATCAAATGATCCTGAGTCCTGAGGTGACTGTAGTTCGTTTTAGTGTGAACACTTCCTGTTCTGTCCAGTTAGAAGGATACAGTGAATAATTATTCTGAAAAAAAATCAACTACTGTAAAAACTACCCATTATCTCCGCATTGATAAACTTCTGCCAACATTCAATATGATTTCTAAGGCCGCGCGTGGGAAACACAGTTGCTTGGTTTAGACGAGACAAAATCTGCTTGCCTGGCATGGCTCTCAGATTTGTTGACAAAAGTCTGTCTTTTAACAGCTCAGTAAGCGGAAATATAGCAGTCTGTAAGAGAAAATTTAGCCAAATGTTTTTAATCTACCTCCAGTAAATTTTATAAAAGATACTCAAGACATAAACTGACGGAAAAAAATTCCAACACTAAGAATGAGTTGTGCTAGATATACGAAATTTTGTAGACATATTTATGTACCTGAAAGATGAAGTCTGTTTAAATTTCGCGCTAGGCGCTTAAGTGTGGCAGTAGTAGCGCCACTATGAACATGCAAATCAAGTTTGCTTTAAATACTCCCGTCAGCATTGTTTATTGCTGAAATCTGACGTAGTAAGCTGATATTACTCAAGAATGTCTTGAAGAAGACGAAGAAGCCAGTATCAGCAACTCAGTCAGTGTGAATGAGGTCGTGTAATAGGGCTACGAGAAGGTGAATTTCTTTCCACGATACTGCAGAAAGACTTGGCAGGAATGTATCCACTGTACATGATTGTTGGCGGCAGTGGTTAAAGGAAAGTCTGGCTGAAAAGGGGTGGGTTCCTGGCGGCCACTTGGCACTAATGGGGATAACCGCTGTGTTCGGAGTGTGGCTTGTCGCATCATACTGCGTCTGAAGCAGAAATTCGAGCTACAGTTGACACCACTGTGACACAAAAAAAACTGTTACAAATCGGTTATTTTAAGGACAGCTTCGAGCCAGACGTCATGCAGCGTGCATTCCACAGACTCCAAAACACTACCATTTGCGACATTAGCCGCTCGGTGCAACGGCTTGTTAGCATGGCATTTACACTAAGGAAAACTAATCCCGAATCTGAACTGTATATAGTATACAGGCCTCGTGCATAAATAATTAGTTTAACTTGACTGCACGTTTCTCATATTCAGCCATTATAAACATGTGCAACAGAAATTAGCAGAACATTCTTTTAAAAGGATGTTTTGGCAAATTCTAAGACTAAAATATCTACCAATGCAAGGGATCTAAGCAACCCTTAATCTTCTGTAATCAGATCATAAATTGAAGCTGAAATAATTTAATTCAGGTGCCTGTTAATGATGTCAACGAATTTAATTGCAATAATTTAAAATCATTTATTAGATTTTTGCTATGCGTATAATACTACCATGTTATTTTCACATATATGTGCAATGGCGCTTTTCATTTTTATTTGAAAGATCAGTAAATGATAACAAATTTCAGAAACTAATAAACAAACTAAAAAAAATTCTAAATTCTTCGTCGAGGTCAGGTACGAAAAACAAAAACCCGCGGGAAAAATATAAAAAAAATAAATGAAATTACGTGCTGTTATGCAACGACCGATAGTGTGAATAATGACATCATGTGGTATCACTGGTGTCGCATATGGTGTTCTGTTGCTTTCCGTTGCCACTGAAAAACTATTGCCATTTCTCTGTGTTGTTTTAGGGGTGCAGGTGGCACTTTTTGTCTCCTCAGTGGTATTTTTTTTTAAATATTTGCGTTAATTATTACCCACTGTTGGTTACTCTCAAGACCAGATAAGAATAGAAAAGTAGGCTTCGAATGTGATGCTTTTAATAGAGTGACAAGTATTTTGTCGTAGAATTAAATAACAAAGAATTATGGTTTAATTATAGTTATTATGTAATGAGATAATAGCTGGGCCAAAAGAGTACAATATAAGTCGTCATTATCAACTTAACACGCGACATAATATTCAGAACTCATAGAAAATGAATGATCGATAAAATTGGAAAGCTTAAACGGAAATGCTTCATCACAACGCTAATTATTCGTAAAAAAAATAATAATAAAGCAGTAACTAAAGTCACTTTATGTGTAGCTCATTTAATGACCACGAAATGGAGACCATTTATCGATGGTAAATTAATTAAATCATTTTTGCTTGTGGCAGTTGAAGAAATGTGCCCAGAGAAAAATGGATTGATTTCGATCTGTCAGTCTGTTGACGAGAACAACTACGTTAAAACTCAATGATAAAGTGCAAAATTTCAATGGATTTTCGCTAACAGTTGATGAAGCGATAGATATTACTGATACCGCCCAATTGCTGACGCTTATTCGAGGGGTCAATAATGAGTTTGAAATGGCTGAAAAATTAGCTTTTATGTATAGTGCGTATAGAACAACTACAGGCGAAGGAGGAAGTTGTTAACTACAACTACCTTGAAGATGCAGCTGTAGACTACATCTTCAAGGAAGTCTGGAAAGTGCTAACACAGTATAATTTACAATGGAATTTCTTAAAATGTGTTACGACTGATGGTGGTAAAAATATACTTCGAGCGAGCAAAGGATTGGACAGTTTTTAAGGTTATGCAACACCTAAATGTTCAGAACCTCTGGTGATATATGATACTGCTCATTAGCAGCTTCATTTTAGGGAATACATAAATCCATATGTTGTT